>JAJHSJ010001939.1:0-57711 GCA_021015155.1 Magnolia officinalis | reverse complement strand
TTGGGTTCTTTGTATATTTGATTTGTATTTTTTTTTTTTTTTTTTTTTTTTTTTTTTAAATTTCTGCTCTGAAGGAATGAGAGATTGATTGCTAAAATGTTTTTTTTTTTTTGGATATATTTTGGATTGGATCCAATCAGATCGGATCTGCTCGGATTAGGCCTAATCCGAATCCGAGCCGAAAAGAATTCGGATCTGGATGGAGCTACCCGGTCCGCACCGATCCACCCCGTCGGTTCGGTTCAAATTGGGTCAGAACGGATCGGATCCACTGGATCGGATCTGAAATGCCCAGCTCTAACCCCAACACACTCTTGCCGTGGTAGGATTTCACCACCATGGGTACTCGAACCCTTGATCAGGTGTTGGAACTCCTCGGACTCTACCATCAGAGCAAGAGTAAGGACCCAAAAAACAATTATTATTATTATTATTTTTCAATTTATTTTAGGATATGCTCTGACAAATGAAGCATGTAAAACACCATTAGAATACTTACCATCTAACCCGTCAATAAGATTACACAGCCCTCAATATAAGGTTTTTTTTTTTTTTTAAAACAAAACAAAACAAAACAAAACAAATATCAACTTGATTCAAAACTTTTTAGCTCACAGAAGGTTTTTAATGGTCAACAGCTATTCTTTTATGTGGTGGGGTCCATCTAAAATTTGTACTTCAGTTTTGGAATTATGGCTTAAAATAATATGAAAAAACAGATGAATGGCGTGGATATATAATGCATAAATCAAGGTGGGCTCTGGTCAGGATTTCACTCACATAGCTGGTTTCGGTTGGCAAGTCGCGCCCATGAGTTGGGGTAGGGTTATCAATGGGCTGGGCTTGGGCCTAAAAATCGGAATATTGAATAGATGCAGCCTAATGGCCCGGCCCAAAACAATTAGCCGAGACCTACCCCAGGCCTGCCCCTTTACTGCCCTAAGTGGCTAATAGGGCTTCAATGGGCCTATCTCAAGCCTGAAAAATCAAAATTTTGAATAGTGTTGGCTCAACAGGCTGGCCCAAAATAATTCAAAGTCCACGGTCATGTTTATTTATCATCCTGTTGACAAGATTATCCAGACATGGAAGAAGGTAAAAAATAAATATCAGATTGATACAAAACTTCAGTGGCTCCGCGAATTTTTTAATGGGAGATGTTCAATTCACAATGTTTCCTGTGGTGTGGTCCACTTAAGCTTTTGATTTGCTTCATTTTTTGACTCAATTAATAAAATTATCTAGTAAAATGGATGGGAAAACTAGATAAAATATATAAATCATGGTGGGCCCCATAATTTACTCAATATGCTAATGAGTTACTCACTAGGCAATCCGCTTCCAACACTCTCAGTGGTGGCTTGCCATTGATTGGTGGGCTGTATGTTGTTGATGTAGGGTCGTGGATAATTTCATGGCTAAGATGGACCAGAAAAGGGCCGATCGGAGATAGAGATGATCCGGACTGTCAGAACTCAATACGGATGTATCTCGCAAACCGGAATGAGTTATCAAATGTAAAATATATGATTTTGAGTTAGGACGAGCTACTTTAGCCACCCCGGGTTGCGCAATCTGGATTTGTGAAATACCATTAGATCAATGGTCATTTCCCTGTTTTAATTCTGTTTTTATTATAAATAGTAAGCTTTAGTTTGATTATAACTCTTCATCCATTGGGCTTTAGGAGCTACGCCAATATGAAAAGTAGTTAGAATAATTAGAAGAATAGTGTCGAAGCCAAATCGGATACTTTTGGCCAAAAACCTTGTGCACTAGTAGACATCACGACTGTCTATAAATAGCAAGTTTCCTATTTATAGCAAGTCGCGATTTCGAAGAGAGTTGTTTGATTATGAAATTTCTTCCATGGCTTAGTATCCCTGTTTAAAGGGTTGTACAATCGTTTATATTATTCATCAATCAAAAAAATTATTTTGAATATTTTAAAATTATTTATATTCACTCTTCTTCGTGGATTCGCGGTTTCTCCATGAGGAGTCTAGAGAAGTTCCGTGAATTCAAAATAATTATCCTCCCCTCCCTCGCCAAGAAGAGTGTGCTCGACCTCACGTCCTTCCCTGCATCAGCCGTCAAAGATCTGCCAACCCCTTTTAAGTCTTTTGGCCCGTACATATTGGATGCGGATTTCCTGCTAAAGGCTTTCGCACGAAGCTCATTTTAGGACATGAGGCTAAAATTGAGCCAGATTAACACTATCAACCTTAGAAATTTCAACTGTAGTAATTTCCTTACCCACCTCTTTTACTGTGGACCCTTGCTCACTTTTGGTCTCATGTCTTAAAATGATCTCACCAAACAACCAGTGAATTTATTATAAACATCACGCTAGTGGCCACATAGGTTTACCGCGAGGTTCCTTTGACAAGAAATCTACGTCCGTACATACTCACTGCCAGTCAATCACAGGCAAGCCATCCCCATCCAACCAACCACAGTAGCGGATTGTGTGATGAATAACTCTGTAGGCATAAATAAATTCCTTATATATATATATATATATATATATATATATATATATATATATATATATAGAGAGAGAGAGAGAGAGAGAGAGAGAGAGAGAGAGAGAGAGAGAGAGAGAGAGAGAGAGAGAGAGAGAGAGTCCCGGTCTCCTGCGCACAAGGCCGCATGAAGCTTAAATGAGAGCTTGTATGAGAGCCGTTAGATCCCCTCATTGGCTGGGATTCAGCGGACTTGAGAAGAGAGAGTCTGTGGAAGGAGGACTCGCGTGGCAAGATATTCGGCATCTCACGGACTCCTACTAAAGTGACGTCACCAAATTCTGTGGGCCACACTGTGATGTATGTTTTGTATCTGCACCGTCCATCCATTTGGAGAGATCATATTAGGGCATGATCTAAAAAATGAATCAGATCCAAAGCTCGAGAGGACCCCACCACAAAAAACAGTGGGGAGAGTGATGCCCATCGTGTCCTCTCGCAATTCAAATCAATTCAAATCCATGTCCTCTCGCAATTCAAATCAATTGTGCATCCAAACATTGAATTTAATATAAGGACTTCTTGGATAAGAGCAAATGCTAAACAACACACAAAATTCACTGAAAACATTGATCCTAAATATGTAATTTTGATCATGGCCATGGCCCAAACATCTGTGTATATTTTGCAATATCAACATCTCATGACAATGCAAAAGAAAGTTCAAACATAAATAACAGAACAAAAGCAGAACTTCCCAACACCCTTCACTGGCCCGCAACGGGCTCGATGTCTTTCAATAGTCCGACGATCTGCTACATGCTCGGCCTCTTTGAAGGTAGATCAGCCGTACAAAGATACCCAATTCGCAATGCTTCCTCCATTTGCATCCCCGATCTTGTCCCTTGAATTCTAGGATCGACCGCCCTTGAGCACTCTTTCTTCCTCACCAGTCCCCTGACCTAATTCACCAAATTCGAATTCTCCTCGCCAGGATAATCATCACCGAATGGCTTCTTCCTTGTAATTAGATCAAACAGAACCACCCCAAATCCAAAAACATCAGATTTGGACGAATTCTGGAGGAGTGTAACTAGGCGATCCAAGAGAGAGGTCATCATCTAAGCTATATCCGACGATCTTCGCCAATCCAAAATCACATAGTTTAGGCTCCAATGTGGGGCCCAGATAGATGTTGTTGGCCTTAACACATTGATGAATGATTGGAGGGGAGCAACCATGGTGAAGAAAGGCCAATGCCTGGGCCACGTTGAGTGCAAGTTTGTGCCTGAATGCCCAAGTCGATAAGGCGAAGCGGGCCATGTTCCAAGCACCATCACCATCCTCTCCATCTTCTCCCCATGTACCCATACTCCAATTCTCCGTCTATTGAGCTCCTGATTGTGGATCATGGAGCAAATTCTCCAGGTTCCCATTCTCCATATATTCATAGATTGCGATCTCTGATCTCCCGCTAGGCAGTATCCCATCAATGCTATGAGATTTGGATGCTTGATCCTGCCAAGACATTCTAGCTCTCTTGCAGCTTTCTCATCGATCACTGTTGATATATCAACACCAACTTCTATGGGCCCACCATCATGTATCAACACCATCCATACATTTGGAGAGATCATTTTAGAGCATGGTCCAAAGAACGAGGCAGATCCAAGGCTGGGGTGGACCCCACCACAGAAAACAATGATGAGAGTGACGCCCACCGCTGAAACCTTCCAAGGTCCACCATGATGTTTATTTGAGATCCAACATGTTCATGTGTTATGATGGGGTAGATGTTCGAAATGCATCATGATGGGGCCCACACAGCTCGACCTCATGGGACGGACCCGTGAGTAGAGCTGGGCATTTTATACCCAAACCGGTAGATTCGACCCGATCAGACCCGATCAGACTCGATTCGAACAGAACCGATGGTCAGGATCGGGTAGTATAAGTCAGATCCGAAATATTTTCGGGGCGGATTCGGATAGTCCTTGTTTCGACCTGACCCGATCCGTAATCCGATCCGATTGGATCCGATCCAACCCAATCCGGAGATGTGTTTCATCCATTCCGTTCATCCATTTTACAGATCATTCCAGGGCTTTATACAAAAAAATGATAGGGATACAAATATCAGGTGGACCACACCACAGGAAAACAATAATGATTGGATATCCACCATTATAATCCTCCTAAGGTCCACTGTACTGTTTATTTCACTACGCCAAAAGGGTGAATTTGCGACGTATTTTTGCGATGGACTTAGTCCGTCGCTAAATCCTCTTGGTTTAACGACGGATTTAATTCGTCGCTAATGGAAAAGGTCCGTCGCTTTGTCGAAAATCCGTAGTCTGAACGTCGCTGAATTTAGCGACGGACCGAAATCCGTCGCTAAAATCTGATTTACGACGTATGTACGACGGATTGTGGTCCGTCGTTAGTAGGCGACGGACAAAATCCGTCGGAAAACTTGATTTTGTCACCGTCGTAATTTCCCGCCTAAACACCAAAATGGCGCGCTTTTCGGTTGCCTTTGCGACGGATCAAGATCCGTCGTAAAAGGCCTCTTGCGACGAACCATGTCCGTCGTAAAAGAACTGTTGCCTTACTATTAATTTTTTTCATTTTTATCGAAATATGGTGGAAAATGAAGTTTTTTTTTGTAGTCAAATAATTGTTTTTTAATAGAATTTTAGGGGTTTAATTGTACATATTTGTATCTAAGATTATTTTTTAACAATTGATTGAATGCAAAAAGAAAATTTATTTTGTTTTTATATCAAATGAGTGAAATTTTTATTTTTATTTTTTAATTTAAAATTAATATTTAAATGATTTGTAATATCACATGAAAAAGAATATTGAGAATTTTAAAAAATTTAACAATGTTTGAGAAAACAAATTAGATTTTGACAAAATAAAAATAGTGATTTAATAAAAATCTATTTTGTGGGAAAAAAAGAAATTTGAATAAAGTTGATAAATTTGAAAAAAAAAGCATTTGATTTTGAGAAAAAAAAAATATCTTGAAAAAGAAAATTAAAAAAAAATTAAAATGTGAAAATTTTCACAATGTGGGCCCCACCATAATATTTTATAAAAACAATGAGATTTTGAAAAAAAAAATATATCATTTAAAAAAAGAAAATTGAAAAGTTGAAAACCAAATAATGCTTTTAAAGAAAAAAAATCAGCATTTTGTAATTTTTGGGGAAAAAAAATTTAAAATTTGGGAAATTTTTTGAGATTTTGAAAATAAAAATTCTGAATTTATATTTTAATTTTTTTGAAATATTTTATAATAAAAATGATATTTTGTTAAAAGTTTTCAAAGAAAAATTAAGAGTAAAAAAAAATATATTTAAAAAAAAAATGTTATTTTTAAATTGAAATTGAAATTTATCTGTAAAATAAAAAATATTTGTTAATAAATTATTAGGTACATCCACTAATTGAACCTTTAAATGTTAAAATCAAATTTCACTCAAATTGTTGATCAATCTTGTATGCCTAATATCTTCTTCATATGTAGCTTGATCGAGGCGAATAACTAGTCAAATTGTGGGTATTGATTAGTAAAGTAGAGTGAATGGACCAGACATGTAAAATGGGCCAAATATTCTAGTCAAAATTATGACCCAACTTAGTAACATCATGAGAACCTAAAATTTGATGTTGGTAAGTTTTGTGGGGCCTATCATGATGTGTGTCGAACATCAACACCATGCATTTGATGTGTCCCTTTTAGGTTATGAGATATCTCAAAAATCATCCGTATACGAAACTTAGGTGGGCCATACCATCTAAAACCATATGAAGACATCCTAAAAAATATAAAAGCACTTGGTGGGGCCCACATGAGTTTTGGATGCGACTGAAACTTGGTTTGACCCCTCATCCAAGTGGGACACACATAATGAGTGGGTTGGATATGTGAATCACATTTAGGCAGGCCCAATATATGATTATGAATGTTTCAAGGAAACCCCTCTCTACTACATTTACTATATTTAGGTGAGTTACTCATTACCCTTACCAGAGTAAACTCTGTGGGGTCCACTGTTATTTATTTATTTTATCCACTCCGTTCATCCATGTTAACAGATAATTTGAGGTCTAAAGAACAAAAATGAAGCATATCCAAAGCTCAAGTGGACCAAACCACAAGAAATAATGTGATTGAACCTCTACCATTGAAAAATTCTTGGAGGCCATGGAAGTTTTGGATCAAGCTGATGTTTGTGTTTTATCTTCATTCATATATTTTTTATATTATGAACAGGTTGGATGAGAAATAAACATTATTGTGGGCTCATGGAAGGTATCAACGTGGAAATCATTATTCCACACCGTTCCATGTGGCATGGTCCACTTGAGTTTTGGATTTACTGAAAATTTGGAATCAATCCACATTATTCATCTATTTTTTGAGATCATTTTAGAGAATTATCCAAAAAATGAATCATATTCAAAGATTAAATGGACCACGCTACAAATAAGGGGAACGGATTGGCTACTCCCCTTGGCACCCGCCAATGGTTGGTGGTCGGTGCTCTGTGGGCCCCACCATGATGTATGTCTTTCATCCATGCCTTCCATCTATTTTGAAAGATTATCTTACGGCATGAGACCAAAAATGAGGTATATCCCAATCTGAAATAGACCATATTACAGGATACAGTGTTGAATGAGCGTCAACCATTAAAAACGTTTCGGGGGCCATAAAAGTTTTGGATCCAAATGATTTTTGTTCTTCCCCTTCATCTAGGCCTATATGACCTAATAAACAGATTGGATGTCAAATAAACAGTACAGTGGGCCTCATGAGGATTTTAATGATGGATATCCAATCACTATTATTTTCATGTGGTATGGTCCACCCGAGATTTATATACCTCTCATTTTTGGAATAAATTCCTAAAACGATATTTTAAAATGGATGAATGTAATGGATGGAATACATGCATTATGGTGGGCCCCCCAACCAGCATTTTGCTAGTCCCAAGCAAAATAAGCGAAATAATAATAATAATAATAATAATAATAATAATAATATAATAATTAAAAAAACTAATTTTAGAAACAAAATTAAAACGAAAAAAAAAAAATAATAATAATAAAAAAAAAAAAAAAAATTCTAACTACACCACTTTCGCAGGTAATCTCGATTGCATTTAGCATATGCAGCAAGCCTTTAAACCCCTAGGTTTCCCCTAGTGGACGAGTTATAGTCTCGTGAGGGTTTTCAGAAATGTTACCCACAAACATTGAAAACATGAAAAATAGCTTAACACTCAAAAATTTATACAATTAAGCCTCCATTCATCATATGAATTCCAAAACAAAACAATACTTACCCTAAGTCTGAAGTTAGTTAGAATCTCAATTTCCTAATCCATTACATCCTTGAGTTCAGAGACCTAATCAAAATTTAGAATAGTTACGATCCAATATCCTTAGGTGCTCGTGACACTAGTCTAACTTTGAAAAATATGTATGTTCTCTATCCTAACTCCTTTCAATCATTCCAAGAGTATGAAATCTCTAGTTATCTCATTTTTTTCATGTCATTTCTTCTTTTATCATCATATCCTCATTATTATAGACCACCCTTAGATGAAGATTCCTACCGGGTTTGCTTCATAACCTAAGGTATCGTACTTGTAATGGTAACAGTAATGGCTACTTAGGTATCCTTACTCCGGATTACTGACACGATTGTTATGGTCATTGCATTCATGCTCTATAATAAAATTTTCTTTTTCATCACTCTTTTTTTTTTTCTTCAATATTCTATCTTTTAAGTATATATCAATGATACTAGTTCATTCAACCTTATTTGAATCAAAAGTTGTTATTCTAGTTCACATATCATATTCCTCAATTAGTTAGCTAGGGTGTATTGTGAATTCAGTACATCAAATTATAACTCATTTTAAACTAGTGATTAGATAATTGAACTCAAGTATATAATTTTCAGTTATCAGAATTCTGACTACTATCAACCTAGAATAAATATTAACTTTGTCTTTGGAATTCACACAATATCATGTTCACATAAAAATATTATTTTAAAAATGTTGAATTTTTTTTTTTCATAAACCTAAAAAAATAAAATTAAACCTAAAAATAATAAAATAAACTGAAAAAAGAAAAAAAAAAAAAAAAATCACATGGATGACTATCCACACCCCCAACCTAAAATCTACATTGTCCCCAATGTAATGATAATATAATGCAGAGAACAATAAAAATAAAAGAAAGGGTGGATAGTACCTGCCATGAAAAACTCACCTGCTAGGTGACACTAAAAAAAAATGAATATGATACAAATTCTAAACAAATGCTCCATCAGACTAGGAGCATCAATCTGAATATTCTGGCTCATGAAGAGGGAATGACTCCTCTCCCAAATAAAAGTTTTCCACATAAGGCTTCAATCTCTGCCCATTAACCTTGTACACATTGCCATTACGTGGATTCTTAATTTCAACAGCCCCATGAGTATAAACATTCTTCACAATGAAAGGGCCTGTCCATCTTGATCTTAACTTTCCCGGAAAAAACTGGAGACGGGAATTGTACAATAGGACCTTTTGCTGAGGTTCAAAATTCTTCCTCAGAATATTTTTGTCATGAAAAGCTTTGGTCTTCTCTTTGTAGATTTTAGAATTTTCATAGGAGTCTCTCCTCAGCTCCTCTAATTCATTCAACTCTAATTTCCTTTGTCCACTTGCTTGATCCATATCAAAGTTTAATTTCTTTATTGCCCAGTAGGCTCTATGTTCCAATTCCACAGGCAAGTGGCAAGCCTTCCCATACACCAATCTGTATGGAGACATTCCAATCGGGGTCTTATAAGCAGTCCTATAAGCCCATAAAGCGTCGGATAGTCTGAGGGACCAATCCTTCCTATCTGGCCTTATAGTTTTCTCTAAAATGTGTTTGATTTCCCGATTAGAAATCTCAGCTTGCCCACTCGTTTGTGGGTGGTATGGGGTACTCACTTTATGCTTGATGCCATATTTCTTCATCAAAGCCTCAAATGTCCTATTGCAAAAGTGAGACCCACCATCACTAATGATGGCCTTTGGAGTTCCAAATCTAGAAAAAATATTTTCCTTGAGGAATCGTATGACCACTTTGTTGTCATTGGTCCTACTTGGAACTGCCTCAATCCACTTTGAAACATAGTCCACACCAACCAATATATAAAGAAATCCAAAAGAAGATGGAAATGGGCCCATAAAATCAATACCCCAACAATCAAAAATCTCCAATGGCAAAATTGGGGATAAAGGCATCATGTTGCGCCGGGACACTCTTCCCAACCTTTGACATCTATCACAAGCAACACAGAAAGCATGGGTGTCTTTAAACATGGTAGGCCAGTAAAAACCACACTGCAGAATTTTTGCAGTGGTTTTCTTAGCAGAAAAATGGCCACCACATGCTTCCATGTGGCAAAAAGAAATAACACTCTGAATTTCATCCTCTGGGACACAACGTCTAAAAATTTGATCAGTCCCATATTTATATAAATACGGGTCATCCCAGAAGAAGTTCCTAACCTCGGTTTCAAAACGCTTCCTATCTTGTGACTTCCAATGATATGGCATTTTTCCTGTTACAAGATAGTTCACTATATCCGCATACCAAGGCAATTTGGAGATCGCAAATAATTGTTCATCAGGGAAATTGTCCTGGATATGCATCTCCTCAGTGGAATCATTTAACACCAATCTGGAAAGGTGATCGGCCACTACGTTTTCTACTCCTTTCTTATCTTTTATCTCTAAGTCAAATTCTTGGAGTAGGAGGATCCATCTCAAAAGTCTCGGCTTTGCATCCTTCTTAGACAGCAAATATTTCAAAGCCGAGTGGTCCGTGAAAATGACCACTTTAGATCCCAGCAAGTAGGACCTAAACTTATCCAAAGCAAAAACTACTGCAAGTAACTCTTTTTCAGTTGTTGAGTAGTTCACTTGGGCCGAGTTTAGAGTTCTACTCGCATAGTGAATAACGTAGGGCCATTTATCTTTCCTTTGGCCCAAAGCAGCCCCTATGGCATAGTCACTTGCATCGCACATTAGTTCAAAAGGAAGTGTCCAATCTGGTGGACGCATGATAGGTGCAGTGGTAAGAGATGATTTAATTTTATTAAAGGCATTTGCACACTCATCTGTCCACTTAAATGGAACATCCTTTTGAAGAAGATTAGTCAAGGGTCTAGTAATGACACTAAAGTCCTTGATGAATCTTCTATAAAAACCAGCATGCCCTATAAGTGATCTAATATCTCTAACAGTTCGGGGGATAGGTAAATTAGCTATAATGTCGAGTTTTGAGCGATCTACCTCGATTCCATTTTTGGAGATAACATGGCCCAAAACAATTCCCTTTTGAACCATGAAATGACATTTCTCCCAATTTAAGACAAGGTGTTTCTCTTCACACCTAGACAAGACAAGAGATAAATTGTTGAGGCATTCCTCAAAACTACTCCCAAATACAGAGAAGTCGTCCATGAAAACCTCAAGAAACTTCCCAACCATATTTGAAAAAATACTTAACATACACCGTTGGAAAGTTGCTGGAGCGTTACACAATCCAAATGGCATCCGTTTGAAAGCAAATGTACCAAATGGACAAGTGAACGTGGTTTTCTCTTGGTCTTCCAGGGCTATCTCTATTTGGTTATATCCGGAATATCCATCAAGAAAACTATAGAAAGAGTGACCTGCTACCCTCTCTAAAACTTGATCAATGAATGGTAGAGGGAAATGATCCTTCTTTGTGACCTGGTTCAATTTTCTATAGTCAATGCAAACACGCCAACCAGTGGTGACACGTGTTGGTATGAGTTCATTATTAGAATTCTGCACAATAGTTATTCCGGATTTCTTTGGGACTACTTGAGTTGGACTCACCCAAACACTATCGGATATTGGGTAGATGATTCCCACATCCAATAATTTGATCACCTCATTTTTTACAACTTCCATCATGTTTGGATTGAGACGCCTTTGAGGTTGTCTAATTGGTTTGGCGTCCTCATCGAGGTGTATCCGATGGGTGCATATGGAAGGGCTTATACCCTTGATGTCAGAAATGGCCCAACCCAAGGCTCCTTTGTGGTCCCTTAGAACATTCAACAATTTAATCTCTTGATCTTGTCTAAAAATGAAGAGATCACCACAGGATAAGTTTTATTTTCACCTAAGTATACATACTTAAGCTCATTTGGTAGTGGTTTTAAATCAAACTTTGGAACATTGGTTGGTGATGGTAGAGGTCGCGAGTCCTCTATAGATAGGATTTGAGTGCGCGGTCTCCATTGGTACATACCAATGTCCTGAGTGGTAGTGCTCTCATTATCATCACAAATTTCAGCAAGCACTTTTTCTAAATCAAAATTTTTCAAGTCCCCAAAGACTTGAATCAATTCCTCAGTCAGACTAGGTTCCAATTCCTCTTCTTCTGTCAAGCAGTCCATGAAATTCAGCTCATGGATATCATTATTATTAATGGGCTGCTTACATAATTGAAAATATTTAGCTCTAGAGTCATGTTACCAAAAGACAAGTTCATCATTCCATTCCTGCAATTTATGATTGCATTTGAAGTTGCTAGGAATGGGCGGCCTAAAATGATGGGAACTTGAGCACTAGCATTTACACATGGTTCAGTGTCTAGTACAATAAAATCCACGGGGAAGTAGAATTTCTCCACTTGGACTAACACGTCCTCTAAAATTCCCCTTGGTACCTTAATGGAGCGGTCAGCGAGTTGGAGTGTAATCGTGGTTGGTTTAAGCTCGCCTAACCCCATTTGTTTGTAAACCGAATAAGGTACTAAGTTGACACTTGCACCCAAATCTAGCAAAGCATGCTCAATTTGGAAATTCCCAATAATACAAGGAATAGTGGGACTTCCCGGGTCTTTGTATTTGGGTACAACCCTTTGTTGAATGATAGCGCTCACTTTCTCAGTAAGGAAGGCCTTTTTGTGCACATTTAATTTCCTCTTTACAGTGCACAAGTCCTTGAGATATTTAGCATATGATGGAATTTGTCTAATGGCATCAAGTAGAGGAATATTGACAGTAACCTTTTGGAGCACATCCAACACCTCTTGATATTTCATGGGGACAGTTGGATTCCGAAGTCTAGATGGGAATGGAACTGGAGGCTCATATGACTTAGTCTCTTTATCCTTTTGTTGTTGCGGCTTTTGAACTATAGTTGGTTCATCATTTTCTTGAGACAGTGGCTCATCCTCCGGTATTTCTACCGGTTGCATTATCTTGTTATCGACTTCTTTTCCACTTCTCAAGGTAATGATGGCCTTAGCTTGTTCATGATGTAACTCATTTAGATTTGAGTCTCCAATGAAATGTGTATTTCTAGGGTTTGGCACAGGTTGAGAAGGAAGGGTGCCTTTTTCCCTAGCATTTAGTTGAGTCTCAATCCTAGCCACAGCTATCTTTAATTCCTGATTTGATTGGATTAGAGACTGATTCATTTGAGCTTGAGAGTTCATGAATGCGGTCAATGCATCCTCCACAGATGATCGCTTTGGCGGGGGCACATATGGTGCATTATTAGGTGCCCCAAAGAAGTTGTTTTGTGGAGGCATTTGAGGTGCATTGGGCGCATTAATTTGTGGTCCATTCCTCCAACTAAGATTAGGATGGTTACGCCAATTTGGATTATACGTGTTTCCCATTGGTTGCATAACTGACCTTTGGTAGTTATTTATAGCATTTGCTTGATCATGCTCATGCGTGATATTTTGTACAACTGAGATCATTGGACAATCCTTTGTGTCATGGTCTATACCACCACAAATGCTACAAAAATTACCTAAGGAAGTGTTTGCTTTAACCATATCAACCTTCCTAATTTCCAAAGCTTCGACCTTTCTAGCCAATGCAGCTAATTTAGCATTAAGGTCGTCTTCCTCTCTTAGGACATACATCCCCGCTTTCTCTCTAGGACTGGGTCTAGTTTGGTCTGATTTAGCAGAGACATCCCATGTCTGCGTATTCTCTGCTAACATATCTAGAAAATCCCAAGCTTCATTATGATCTTTATCAAGAAAGGTTCCACCACACATCATCTCTATGAACTGACGAGTATCCATGGTGAGCCCCTTTCGGAAAGCATCAATCACATGCCATGGTTCATAACCATGATGTGGACAAGTAATTAGAAGGTCTTTGAAGCGCTCCCAAGCTTGAAAAAACAGTTCATTCCCCTTTTGGGAGAATGACATGATTTCTTGTTTTAGTGCATTTGTTTTGTGCTCGGGAAAGAACTTTTTCAAAAACTCTCTACTTAAGGCTTGCCATGAAGTGATGGTATTAGGTCTTAGAGAGTTGAGCCATGCTTTGGCCCGATCCTTTAGAGAAAATGAGAATAGCCTAAGCTTAAGTATATCCCTATTGCCATTGTTTACTTGTAATGTTGCAATTACTTCCTCAAAGTCCTTGAGGTGCAAGTAGGGGCTTTCAGAATCCAAGCCATGAAATTTAGGAATCAATTGAATTACACCTGGTTTAAAATCAATGTTCCCTGTGTGAGCAGGGAACACTATGCAAGATGGTAAAGTTGATCTCTCAGGGTGTAAATGTTCACGTAAAGTCCGTGGTTGGTTTAACACATTCCTATGAACTTCATTTTCATCCTCAAGAGGAGGATTAAATTGATTTTCTCTATTTTGATTAATAGTTGGATCTGGCAGATTAGGATTATCAACTGGTTCTGCCATGGAATCCAAGTGATGTTGAGTGTCTCTTCTAAGTGAATGAATAAGGCCTGGAACTAGTCCCCCTTCAGAGGAGAGTCGATTGTTTTGATCCCTACTCCAACGGGACATAAAACATCCACACCACACAACAAATACCACTAATTCAAATAGCAAGTATGATACTTAAAATAAAAATAAAAACTTAACCAACAACCCAGGCGGCAGGGCCGACCATGAGGGTTCAATCCACAAAGCAAAAAAATAAATCAACAACCCAGGCGGCAGGGCCGACCATGAGGGTTCAGTCCACAAAGCAAAAAAAAAAAAAAAATCAACAACCCAGGCGGCAGGGCCGACCATGAGGGTTCAGTCCACAAAGCAAAAAATAAAAAAAGAAAAAATCAACAACCCAGGCGGCAGGGCCGACCATGAGGGTTCAGTCCATAAAGCAAAAAAATAAATAAATAAACAAATAAATAAAATAAAAGTAAAACTAATGCAAAAATTAAACTATGCTAATCTGGAAAATAGATTCAGGGGATGATCTTTATAATCAAACAGCAACTGTAGGACAACCATAGCACTTGGGTGATGAAATCCCAAGCAGGGCAACCTTATGTCACAGTTAGTGCTTGAAAGACCCAACTGAATTTATTGTCAAAGAAAAAATAAAATAAAATCTACAGAAAATTTGGAGGGTTTAGAAGAGAACTTACCTTAGGAAAAAAAAAAACCTTACCTTAGCTATCTTGCACAGATCTGATCTCTTTAAGTCTCTCCCCGGCAACGGCGCCAAAAACTTGTTTGCTTGCCTCCAAGTGCAGAGGTTCGTAAGTAGTATCCCGTGAATACGGGGTCGATCCCACAGGGAGATGAATTGTGAAAAGAAAAAAATCAAACGCAAAATAAACTAAGTAATAAAAATTAATCTGATTATTTGATTTTGGGATTTTTGAATGGATGTAATTCAATTGAATAAAATAACACCCAAGCTTCAAAGTTCCACACATACGTTAATGTTCCAAAATCATGATGACTTGGATAACACAACTAGGATCTGATCACTATGGTCAGCCTAATCGGAAAATAAAACAGTTTAAATATTTTAATAAATGATATAAAAAATTAGAAAATCATGGATTTGCACCATTGACATATATTCTCAAGCGTCAGTGATTTTAAGTATTCAATATCTATAGGATAATGAATACAAAGAAATATAACAGGTTGAGAACCTCTCCTATCTAGGAAATCTGATTGATCTAGGGTAAGCCTATCCATCAATGTAGATCTCATATGATGGAAACATATGGATCTCACAAGAGGATAAAAAACAAAACCTAAATAATAGATAACATGCATACACCATTTTTCTCATCATTAAAACAATCAATCATCATAATCTTAAAGAAGCATTAAACCCATGTGCTTCCCTTCTAGCTTGGGATAGAAGGAACTTAGAAAAACATAATTAAATTGCAGAAATAAAAAGTAACAAGAAATAAAGAAAGAAAAATGCAAATAGAAAAATCTAAACAAAACAACTTATAAAGCTTTAATAAAACTAAAAACTCTTTAAAAATCCTAAACCTTGCTCTTGAATGCCTTGAATAATGTTTTAGAATGCCCTAGGAAGCCCTATTTATAAGTAGGGACCTCCAATTTTCGTACAAATTTGAAAAACCCTAGAAATCGCATCAAATATACATATTTTCCCAAAATAGACTTCTCGCTGCATAGTTCGTTTAAAACAGACTTCCTGCTAAGCAGTTTTCCAAAATAAACTTTACAGCTTCATAATATACTTTTTCAGGACGATTTCAGGATTCTTCACTTCAAATCTTCGATTCTCTTCATTCTTCACTTGATTTTCTTAGATCTTTAGCATGTGAATTCTTCAATCTTGGTCTCCTAAGATCAATTCCTTGCTTTGGTAATTCTTGAGCATCAAAATCATGCTTTTAACACCATTTTTCAATCCAAACACTTAAATTCACCTTGCAACACATACATGAGTAAAATAGAATATTAAGTGGATTCATGTTCATAAAACCAAGATATAAATGGGGAAAATTATGCAATATTTGAGTCTCAATATGGGGCCCACAGAGCACTAACCACCAGCCAAAGGGTTGGTGCTGGGGAGACTAGGGATGCGAATTTCCAGTGAAAGCATTTCGCGGCAAGTTCCTGTGCAAGGATGCTGGGTGGGGCCCCACCGCGATGTTTTTGATCAATCCACCCCATTCATACGTTTTTATAGGTCATTGTAGGATGTGAAAAAAAATGAGTTGATCCACAACTAAATTGAGTCACACGAGAGGGAAAATTGGGGAAAGAAATTTGTACGGTTGAAACCTTCCTGGGTTCCATTCTGATGTCTTTGGGCCACCCAAACCGTTCATAACGTCACTCTCAATGGGATAAGGTAAAAGAACTGAAAAAATATTCTGATACAAAACTTTCATGTCCATAAGAATGTTTCAACAGTGCTCACCGAATCCCCATTGTTTCCTCTCTTGTGGCTCACTTGAGCTTTAGATCCACCTAATTTTTGGTCACGTGTCCTAAAATGATCTCCTAAAACGGATTAACGGAGTGTATTTCTCTAAAATATCTCAGTGGGCCCCACCCAGCATTCAAGTTCCTGCGAAAGCCCACGTCCCTGGAGACCATGTACTAAAGTGACGTCACCAAACTCCGTAGGCCCCACCATGATGTACGTTTTGTATCCACATCTTCCATCCATTTGGAGAGATCATTTTAAGGCAATATCCAAAGAATGAGTTAAATCCAAAGATTGTGTGGTCCACTCAAGATTTAAATCCAAAGCTCCAGATGACCCACATACGTCCAACCAATAATATTTTCAGATTGTGTGGTCCACCCAAGATTTATTTCAATATAATTTTTGGGGATCTCATACAAAATGATGTCGTGAAATGGATGGACGGCGTGGATGAAACAAATCTATCATGGTGGGGCCCATAGAGCGATGCCAGGTCCAAACGTCAAATTAGGTTTTGCAATGTGAGTTTTGTATTTTATGTAAAATAGTGGTGACTCGTACATAACAATAGTGGCTATGATTCAGAGTTATCCAAACCATCCAAATAATCAGTCTAGGTGCAAATAGTAAATATTTATAATTTTATTATGTAAAATAATCTTAACCATGCAGAAAATGGTCCCACGCATGTACGACCGTTAATAGAGCTTGTGTTATAAATTAGGGTAAACTCACAATATATGGATTTGAAAATTTTATCATATTCCCAACAGGAAAACCTTCCCACGCCCGCTCCTCTTCTCCCTCTCTTCCACTTTTCCTTCATCTTCCGTCGAGAAATCCTCACCGGGCCGCTGGAGCGTCATCGTCCGCGTCATCGTCCATCGACCATCACCCTTAAACGGAAGGCCCTGCGTTCCGTTTCACCTCCACTGAGGTACAACTAATTTCTCTAATCCAGCTCTTCCTTTTCTTCTCCTTACTATCCTTACCAAATCTCTTGCATGCATTTCCATCGGAACGTTCATTCATCTTTTTTTTTTTCCTTTTCATTCATCTCTCAATCTCTCTCTCCCAGCGCCATGATTGGAAACCCCTAGATTCGGAACCCCCATGATTGGAAACCCCCCTGTTTTTTTGGGTGTTGGGTTTATGTGTTATGAGAGGGATTTTAGGCACTGTTTGAATAAGTCTCAGTTGAAAAGCATTTGAATAGGCCTTAGGAATAGGCATTTGAATAGGCCTGCATTTGAATAGGCTTTTATTGAATAACTCTTTCTAACGTTAGTGAACGTTACAATAAGCACTGTTTGTTAATTTCCTCATTTTTAGCTTTTTTTTGTTAATACATTTCTTGTATATAAGTTGTCTGGAAGGAATAAAAAGACATGACATTTGTTACCAACTCTTGATAGAGCTGATTGGAGGAACGGTTCCCCTCGAAGAGAACCATTATCTCATCTATTCTTCTAGTTCATGCAGCCATAGGCCGACGAAGGAGATTCAGGTCTATCAATTTGGTATCAGAGCCAGATCAAATGGCTGATTCACGAGCTTCTCAAGCCCCAGAAAACATCAATGTTCAACAGACGCTCTCAGATATCATGCAACGGCTTGCTCTTCATGATGGCCGTTATGAGGAGATTGCCAGTTCACTTAAAAAGGGGAAGGAAACAACCGTTGGTGGATCTGGTAACACTAATGGATCATCCCATTCGGGGTCCACAGGGCCCATCCAATCCAGAACAGTGAAGCTTAATTTTCCGACATTCAGTGGAGGTGACCCATCTGGATGGATTTATCGAGCGGAACAATTCTTCGCCTATCATCACACGCCGACGGAGGAGCGATTAACCATCGCCTCATTCCATTTGCAGGATGACGCTTTGCAATGGTATCAATGGTACGAGAAATCACAAATTTACATGTCTTGGCGGGAGTTCTTATCAGCATTAAATGATCGTTTCGGGCTGACCAAATATGATGATCACTCTGGAGCACTCGCCAAGCTACGTCAAACCTCTTCGCTACGGGAATACCAAACTGAATTTGAAAGGCTGGCTAATCGGACGGACGGTCTGACTGAGGCTTTTCTCATCAGTTGCTTCGCTTGTGGCCTGCGGGATGACATCCGTTTGGATGTCCAAATGTTTCGTCCTACTACCTTAACGCAGGCCATTGCCTTAGCTCGACTTCAGGAGGAAAAGGTAGCCACAAGACGACGTTTGGGCCGCCCAGATTCTAGTAGGACCCCTTCCGTGACCCCCAAAGAAGGAGAGTCTAAGGTATTATTACCACCCATCAAACGACTTACTCCTGCTGAGGCAAAAGTACGTCGAGATCGGGGACTTTGTTACAACTGTGATGAAAAGTTTCACCCCGGGCATCGATGCAAAACCCAAAGGCTTTTTCTGATCGATGGGCCATGGGAACCAATGCCTGAAGATGACACCAAAGATGCAGATGAGGTAGAAATCAACCATGAATCAAGTACTCCACCTGAAATATCACTTCAAGCGATAGCGGGCTCACCCACTCTTCAAACCATGCGTGTTCGCAGCTACTTATATCAGAACCCGGTCACTGTGTTGATTGATTTGGGGAGCACCCACAATTTTGTGGATCCTACTACCCTCAAGAAGGCTGGAATTTCTGCTTCGGCCGGGGATGCATTTGAAGTAATGGTTGCCAATGGTGATCGGTTACTAAGCCAAGGTAAGTGTATGGGTCTATCATTACGGTTGCAAGACTTCATTACCTCCACCGATTGCTATATACTTCCTTTAGGTGAGTGCGATGTGGTCCTAGGGGCGCATTGGTTACAAACTCTTGGAACAATTTTGTGGGATTTCTCTCACATGTGGATGCGATTCACTGTTGATAAACAAGAATATACTATCAAAGGTATGACACAAACTGCACTCCAATTGGTGGATGGATCCACATTCAATAAAAAAGCTAAGAAAGTGGGGTGGGGAATGGTGCTACGCCTTTGTAGCATAGAAGGTTTATGTGATCCTACTCTCCCGGCACCCGAGCTAAAGTATATACTTGATACCTATCAAGACATCTTTAAAGAACCTCAAGGGTTGCCGCCTCCTAGGTCCCATGACCATCGAATATCGTTGGAAAATGGGGCACGACCTGTCAGTGTGAGACCTTACCGCTACCCGCATTATCAAAAAAATGAAATCGAGCGAATGGTACGAGACATGTTGGCAACCGGAATAATTCAGCCCAGTTCAAGCCCGTACTCCTCACCGGTACTCTTGGTACGCAAGGCAGATGGTAGCTGGCGATTATGTATTGATTATCGCGCCCTTAATCTAGTGACCATCAAGGATAAATATCCTATACCAGTCATTGATGAGCTGATTGATGAACTTTATGGTTCTTATTATTTTTCTAAGTTGGATTTGAGGTCAGGGTACCATTAAATCCGAGTGGCTAAGGGAGATGTCCCCAAAACAGCGTTCAGAACCCACGAAGGTCATTATGAATTTATGGTGATGCCATTCGGCCTCACTAATGCGCCATCGACATCCCAAAGTCACATGAACGATATTTTTCGCTCGTATCTGCGAAAGTTTGTGCTAGTGTTCTTCGATGATATTCTCATTTATAGTAAGACATGGCAAGAACACTTGGAGCATTTGGCCATTGTATTGGGCCTTCTGCGGTCTCATCAATTATTTGCAAAAAGGTCCAAATGCAAGTTTGGTCAACGGGAAGCTGAATATTTGGGGCATGTTATATCTGGTGCTGGAGTAGCTGTGGAGCCAGAAAAAATTCAAGCCATGTTAGACTGGCCCAGGCCTAACTCACTCAAAGCCTTACGAGGCTTCTTGGGCTTGACAGGTTATTACCGTAAGTTTATCAAAGATTATGGCAAAATTGCTAGTCCACTTACAGCCCTTCTCAAAAAAGATTCCTTTCATTGGAATGATCAAGCTAACCAGGCTTTTGTAAACCTCAAGAAGGCCATGACAAATCCTCCTGTGCTGGCTTTACCTGATTTCTCAATGCCCTTTACAGTGGAGTGTGATGCATCAGGTGGTGGAATTGGTGCAGTCTTAATGCAAGATGGTCGTCCAATTGCTTTCATTAGCCAAGCCTTGCAAGGGAAAAGTCTAGCATTATCCACATACGAAAAGGAAATGTTAGCCTTGGTCCATGCAATCCAGAAATGGAGGCCATACTTACTTGGCCGACAGTTCATCGTCCGTACTGACCACAAAAGTTTGAAATTTCTCTTAGAGCAGCGGATCGCCACGCCAGCGCAACAAAAATGGCTTGTCAAACTCATGGGTTATGATTACAAGGTAGAGTACAAAAAGGGTGTGGAAAATGTTGCGGCCGATGCTTTATCTAGAAGGCATGAAGTGGGGGAGATTCTAGCTTTGTCCACACCTATCTCTGATTGGTTAAAAGCAATTAAGGAAGATTACCATAGTGATCTAGTAACTCATGACCTCGTTCAGCTTTGGAATACAGGCCAGCTAGATACTAACAGATATGATATGCTTGATGGGCTCCTGTTTTACAAAGGACGACTATTTGTTGGTTCTGCTCAATCAAGAACCAAATTAATGACTGAGTTGCATGCTTGATCCACTGCTGGTCATGTGGGGTTTCACAAAACGTGGCAACGAATCAAGAAACAGTTTTATTGGCTAGGTATGAGAAGAGCAGTAAAAGAGTTCATCATGGAATGTGACACGTGCCAGCGAAATAAATATGAGAATACCTCCCCAGCAGGTCTCCTTCAATCCTTGCCAATTCCCAAGCGTATTTGAACAGATATTGCTATGGACTTCATTGAGGGTCTTCCTCTTTCGCAGGGGCATTCTGTGATCTTTGTGGTAATAAATCATCTGTCCAAATACGCCCACTTTATAGCTCTTAGTCATCCTTACACGGCTAAATCAGTTGCACAAACTTTTGTGGACAACGTATTTAAGCTCCATGGGATGCCGCAGTCGTTAGTCAGTATCGTGACCCAGTTTTCACCAGTGCATTTTGGCGGGAGTTGTTTCGTTTGCAAGGAAGCCAGCTACGCATGAGCTCGGCATATCACCCCCAGACCGATGGTCAAACGGAAGTTCTGAACCGATGCTTGGAGGGGTACTTACGTTGTTTCTGTAGTCACAAACCCAAGGAATGGGTTCGCTGGCTCCCTTGGGCTGAATGGTCGTATAATACATCGATCCATTCGGCAACCAAGATGACTCCTTTTGAGGCCGTCTATGGGCTCCCTCCTCCACTCTTGAGCTATGTACCAGGAACTACAAAAGTGCAAGCTGTGGATACTGAGTTACAACAACGGGATGTTATTCTTCAGCTTCTCAAAGATAACATCATTAAGGCTCAGGATCGTATGAAGAAATTTGCTGATGCTCGTCGAACTGACCGTGAGTTCAAGGAAGGAGACTGGGTTTATCTTAAGCTACAACCTTATCGTCAGAGTACAGTCGCTCAACGTCGTTCTATGAAGCTATCGTCAAGGTTCTATGACCCTTATCAAGTTCTGCAGCGGATTGGTCTAGTTGCTTACAAACTCGCCCTACCTGAAGGGTCTAAAGTTCACCCAGTGTTTCATGTATCTCAGCTTAAACGAAGAATAGGACCGGCTGTTCCTTTACAGGTGACCCCACCTACCTTACTGCTTGAAGACCTCTTAACCAAGGAACCAGAATATGTTTTAAATCGTCGCATGGTGAAGAGGAATAACAAGGCTGTTACTGAACTTTTGATTCAATGGCAAAATTATCCACCTGAAGAAGCGACATGGGAAACCTTCACTTCTGTTAAGGAACGATTCCCCACTTTTAACCTTGAGGACAAGGTTACCTTTAAGGGGGACGGATTGTTATGAGAGGGATTTTAGGCACTATTTGAATGAGTCTCAGTTGAAAAGCATTTGAATAGGCCTTAGGAATAGGCATTTGAATAGGCCTGCATTTGAATAGGCCTTAAGAATAGGCATTTGAATAGGCTTTTATTGAATAACTCTTTCTAACGTTAGTGAACGTTACAATAAGCACTGTTTGTTAATTTCCTCATTTTTAGCTTTTTTTGTTAATACATTTCTTGTATATAAGTTGTCTGGAAGGAATAAAAAGACATGACATTTGTTACCAACTCTTGATAGAGCTGATTGGAGGAACGGTTCCCCTCGAAGAGAACCATTATCCCATCTATTCTTCTAGTTCATGCAGCCATAGGCCGACGAAGGAGATTCAGGTCTATCATTATGTGTAATTGTTATGGGAAATGATATTTTCAGCCCCTTGGTCATGATAGATACACCCCCCTTTTGAACTCATTGTGATTGTAATGTTTTCACCGTACATCCAAATAATAATACTGATCCAAAACTCAGATAGGACATGAACAGGAGCAATGTAAAATCACGCCTAATACCTATATATTCACATGGTTTGGCCTACCAGAGTTCTTCAATGGCACACCTTTGGTCTGTGCCTTCATCCTGGTGGGGTTCTCCTGATGAATGGGTTTGATGGCCTATACACTGAGTTCTTCAAGGGCACACCTTTTTAGGTTTTTGAACAATGCCAAGGTCAAAAACCACCATCAGGTGGGCCATGTTGGTTAGATGTGCTGTCCAAAACAACTAAAAGCCGTCCGTTTCATTTAATGCACTAAATAAATGGACTGCCAAAACAAGCTTCCAAAAAGCTGTGGGCCGGCCTTATTAGGGAGTGGATTAGGTATTTTTTGGATAACACCAAATTCCATAAGACAAAGACATGGCATTATTTTATTGGATTACATATGCTTGTTAGAGAGTGGACCACCAACTTTCAAAAGATTGTCAATGATTCTTTTTTGACAAACATCTGCATGCTAATGAAATAAAGCCAAGTTGTTAGACTATGATAGAATTTTATTATTATTATTATTATTTTAAAAAAAGAAATATATGCTTGTGAAGGTTCATACAATAGTGTATGGATGTGCGTGCATACCTTAACAGAAGCCATTCAATTCATGGGCCTTTGATCATATTGACCAGACCATTCCCTCTGACAAATAGAGCTTTGTTCGCACAGTTTGGACTGCTCTACATTTTAAACCGTTGATTTGATGGCTGCCATTGAAAATTTAAAATCAATAGTCCTGCAGTACGATTTTTGTCATATGAACCATCTGCATTTGGCCCCACTATTTGAACAGTGTTGATAGAGATACATGTATGCCATGTGTACAGTGGATATGTCCAGGTATTTGGATCATGAAAGGACACGTACCCAATAGACCAGATTCTCAATGAAAGTAGAGATTTTGATCTGCTTAATTTTTATGATTGTCTCTTAAAATGAGCTGAAAAAATTGATGAACAGCATGGATATATACCAATGGCCCCCAAAATGAAGCAGATACAAATCTATAGGTGATTACACCATAGAGGGCCTTAGGAAGTTTTTTATGGTGGTAGTACAATTACCACTATTTCCTATGGTGTAGTCCACTTAAAATTTTGATTTTTATAACACATACATTAAGGTGGGCCCCACAGTCCGGGAAACACCCACTATGGTGTTACGCAGGTAACACCTAATCCATTCTCGCGTTGAATGGGTCGGCACCACATTTATTGTGCAAGTGGTATACATTTACATCAGGCTGCGTTTGTGGATGAACCATTATCACACTGGTAAGATGATAACAACCGTCTAATTTCTCCTGTTGATGGCCACCAACTGGACGGCAAGGATCATCGGATCAATGTAATTCTTTTGGTTATGCTCATTCACAATGGGACCTATACCATTTGGTGGCCCTATGTGGGGTGGACCATTTGAATGAACAATGGATGAAATTAAATACAGGTCCGAATAATCTATGCTTAGAAAAAGAAAGGAGGATAAACCTGTTACACTTGTATTGAGCATTTTCTTTTTGTTACTACTAGTGAAAGGAGGATTCAATGTTATTTGATGTCACACTCTGAGTTTTGTTTATCTGTTTATGTATGGAGAATAGGTGGTGCTGGCATCTGGTGAGACTGGTTGCAGGAAAACAACTCAGGTTACTAGTTCTTTTGCTTTGATTCTACATTTAGAAATGAGTTGTATTTTGAATCATGTTCATTTAGATTACAAATTAGATAGACATACTCATTCATAATCTGACTTAAACACATCATGTACACGTTACCAGAGATGGCTTCCATGACACCATGCAAGAACTGGATGAGGGCAGGAAGGTTAACTGTTGAATACATGGAAGGTGTTGCAATGTTTCTAAAGTATGTGAAACAAAATTCAAATGGGGAAGACTGGCACAGCTGTCCTTGTGCCAAGTGTTGTAATATACGTGGGAAGATGACATTAGAAACCATTTTCGAACACTTGGTTTTTAATGGCATAGATCAAACGTACACGACGTGGTTTCTCCATGGGGAACAACGTCTTGAAACAGGTGCGAGTACATCTGTCGATAATCGTAATGAAGATGTGTTGCCTAAAATGGTCGATTTGGTGAATGATGCTTTCAGTCATTTTCAACCCATTGAGTTAGATGCATGTATGGATGAGGTTAACAATGAAGATGATATTGAACCTCATGATGACTAAGCGATGAGGCTCGGTATAGGAAGTTAATAGAGGATGCAAAACAACCTCTATATCCATCGTGTAAACCGGAGTATACAAAGTTGTCTGTGACAGTGGAGTTGTTGAGTATGAAAGCTAGGTTTCATTGGTCAGACAATAGCTTTACAGAGTTGTTAAACTTGCTCAAGAAAATGTTGCCCAACGAGAACTCTTTGCCAGATAGTACTTATAATGCAAAGAGGCTGATCAGTTCATTGGGTATGAACTATGAGACAATACATGCATGCCCTAACGATTGTATTTTGTACTGGAAGGACCATGTTGATAAGCAGTGTTGTCCAAAATGTGGAGCAAGCAGATGGAAATTTAAAAGTGTTGTAAGGTCAACCACCCCACGTGTACCTTGTAAGGTGTTGAGGTACTTCCCATTAACACCGAGGTTAAAAAGACTCTACACTATACCAGAGATTGCAGAGAATATGATATGGCATTCAAAGTCGTCTTAAGATGATATTTGCATGCGTCATCCAGTGGATTCGTCTATGTGGAAGATTGTAGATGAAAAGTATGCTGATTTTGCTGCGGAGCCACGTAACGTTTGTTTGGGACTCGCAACGGATGGATTCAATCCTTTTGGGAATATGAGCAATTCATATAGTTGCTGGCCTGTTATGATTGTTACGTATAATCTCCCGCCTCATTTATGCATGCGGAAGGAGTTTACCATGTTAACACTTTGATCCCCGGAAAAAAAGGTCCAGGACATGACATTGACGTTTACTTGCAACCGTTGATTGCAGAGTTGCTTGAATTGTGGGAAGGATCTGTAACATATGACTCGCACAGTAAGAATATGTTCACAATGAGGGCAATTTTACTATGGGCAATACATGATTTTCCAGCATATGGACATCTTTCTGGTTGTAGGACAGGAGGAAAGTACGCATGCCCTGTTTGTAGTGAGGAGACGGAATCAGTTTGGCTTGGACATGGAAAGAAGTTTGCATATATGGGACATAGAAGATTCCTGCCATCAGGTCATAACTTTAGGACTGACAGAACCAGATTCAATGGGAAAGAGGAAAAAAGGAAGGCTCCGAAGCGTATGAAGGGTTCAGATGTACTACGTAAAATGAATAATATTGAAACCGTTTTTGGAAAGCAAGTGGGAAAGACTAAGAAAAAGTCTAACAATGACCCGAACAACATTACTGCCTGGACGAAGAGATCAATCCTTTTTGACTTGCCATACTGGGAGCATTTGCCCATTCGTCACAATCTGGATGTGATGCATGTTGAGAAAAATGTCACCGAGAACCTCATTGCAACAATCATGGATACAAAAGATAAGACTAAGGATGGTTTACAAGCCCGTCAGGATCTTCAGGCTATGAAGATAAGAAAGTCTATGTGGCCTGAAGAAAGAAACGGCAGGTTATTCTTACCCAAAGCTCCTTTCACGTTGTCCACATCTGAAAGAAACATGTTTTGTCTGACACTGAGCAATTTGAAAGTTCCAAGAGGATATTGTGCAAACTGGACACATCGTGTCAATTTAGAGGATTATCAGCTAAAGGCCCTCAAGTCGCATGATTATCACATTGTGATGCAGCAATTGCTACCAGTTTTGTTGATGCACTCGTTTTTAGGAAAGAAGAAGACATTGCGCACCGCCATTTGTTAAATGTCAAGATTCTTCAACGTCATATGTTCGAAAGTTATTAATCGTGAAGAGCTTCAAAATATAAAACATAAAATAGTGGAAACATTATGTGTATTCAAAAAATATTTTCCCCCATCCTTTTTTGTTCCTATGACACACCTAGTGGTGCACTTAGCAGAGGAAGCACAACTTTGTGGACCAGTCAGATATCGGTGGATGTATCCTTTTGAGAGGTAACATTAATTATCAGAATTTATCAACTTTCTTTTTCCTTATTATTATTATTATTATTATTATTATTATTATTATTATTATTATTTATATCTATATCTGATTTTAATGTGTATAGGATGATGAGAACATACAAAAAGTATGTGATGAATCAAAGTTATCCAGAGGGTTGTATTGCTGAACGCTACATACTGGAAGAGTCCATGATGTACTGCATGGACTACATGCCTGATAAGATGTTAGGAAGCCATAAGAGAGTGAAAAAGATATTCTATGATGAGGGTGATGATAATGCCAATAATTTCCAAATCGATAAAAAAGGGAAAAGTTATCTTCTTACTAATGTGCAATATCAACAAGCACGCAGATGGGTATTACAACATCATGTTGAAAATGCTCAATGGCTGGGGTATGTTGATAAAAGTCTATGTTTCTATCCTTAAGGTTTTTAAATTGTACCATGCAAAGTAAAAATTTAATTCATATATTATATTGTATGTGAATTGTAGGAAGTACAATGAATATATTCATGGCCAAACACGTAAGGGACAAAATAGGAGGGGCAATCCGTTGGCGCAAAAAGAAGTAAACTACAATGCTTGGTTAAGGGAACAATTAGAGAATGAAGAAATGTCACAATTTAAGAGAATCGCTATTGGTCCTAGCTATGATGCCACATCATACAGTACATACTCAGTAAATGGATATGTTTTTTGCACATCAGACTCTGAAAAAAACTTGACAACACAAAATAACGGGGTCTCTATGAAAGCCTTAACTATGTTCAGGGCGAGTGCCAGGGATAAGAACTTGGTAGAACAGGAAGCCACCTACTATGGTATCATTAGACAAATTCTTGAATTAAACTACTTCAGCTTCAAGATAACATTGTTCTACTGTGATTGGGTGCATATCGAAGATACTTCAAATGGATGTTATGTAGATCCTGAAACAAATCTGATATTTGTAAACCTAGGAAGGTTTAGAAGGAATATCAAGGAAGAGGATGAGCCATTTATCCATGCATCTCAGGCGGCTCAGGTCTTCTATTGCAAGGATCCGACAAGAGATGACTGGCATGTTGTCTTAGATGTTCCGAAGCGACTGACAAAAGATGCATATGCATTTGAGGATCCGCTAGTGTTTGAGGCCAGGTTGACTGTAGGTTCCTCGAGCCCTTCCTTAATAGATGATCCGTATGACCCAACTAGTGAAGATATACAAGAAGGGTCATATGTAGAAATTGTTGAATGTAACCCACGTATTCAGAAGCGGAAAAGAAACTGATCAAGTTTCATATCAGGTTGAAGTAAATTTAATTACATTTACTATATTAGATTATTTTCCTTTTCATTCAGCAAAAACATATGCATGTGTATAGTGTCATCTCTTTATAATGTATAACAACATATTAAATGACTAATCATTTAAATTTTTTTTTTTTTTTTTTAGAAATTATGTCGTATGTAGGGCCTTCTAGTTCTGCCCCAGCAAGCACCACAAGGATTAAAGTTTCAATCAGTCCACTTGGAGAGATTACTGGAGTTAATAAAAATCAATTCACCTCATTTCTAGGAAATGTGGTTAGGACTCATTGTTCAATTGCATACAAAAATTGGAGGCTTGTGCCAGATACCATCAAGGATAATGTTTGGTCAACTGTTTTGGTAAGCATTTAAATACATGAGTTTTACTTTCTAATGTTTATAATATCATTGTTGTTGACTAATTGCCCTGTGTAATGAAATATGTAGGCTAAATATGATGTTGACGATAGTAACAACTGTAAAAGTGCCATAATTAAGCGTGCTAATGATATGTGGAAGGACTGGAAGAACCGATTACGAGGAAGTGTCCTAGATATGTATGATAATGATGGAGACAGAAAGAAAAATTGCCTAAATGGTGTCAAGCTAGAAGATTGGGTCAAATTCGTTGATTACGAATCTACAGAAGAGGCGAAGTCTCGTCGTGAAAAGGGAAAGGAATCCAGAAGAGAGATGAAGTTCCCTCACATGACTGGTCGATGGGGGTCTGCTAGGACGGCAGAGTTGATTGTAAGTTTTTAACATAACTTTAATTTCTTTTAATCCAATTTAAGAATACAGAATAATTAACATGATTTCTCATTGTAAATTACAGCAACAAAAAAATCCAGATACTCAAATCACAAGAACTGAATTGTTTCTGGCAACTCATACTAGATCCGATGGGTCTCTCCCTTCACAGGAGTTGAGCATCACAACGGAAAAAATAAAAGAAATAGTTGCCAATGACCCGGCTTGTATGCATAATGATTTAAATCACGATCCGGTTGCACAGGTTTTTATTCATTCTCTTCATTTTGACATACTTAGCTTTCTGAACATTTTTTGTTACTAATATACATGCATTACTAATAATGGCTGATTATCATTTAGGTTTGTGGTATTGATAAAAGAGGACGTGTAAGAGGGTTGGGTTATATTCCAAAAACTACCATTATTGCTTCAACCCCTTACATTAATGAAATTAGAGAAGGAAAGGGCGAAATTGCTGAGATTAAAGCATCGATGATTTTATTAGAAGAGAAAATGGAAAACAAGTTGGAAAACAAGTTCAACGAGTGCAAGAACATGATATTGAACATTGGAGAACGTTTGCTTGAAGTTAATAATAAAATAGATAATCTAGTTCAACCAATGCATAGCTCTCCTGGCACTGCTGGTTCTCGGGTATTTTAACAATTAATTAAAGAATAATGTATAGTTACTATTTTATCCATGAAAATAATTAAAATTATTTCTTGTAGGGGTTTTATCGATTTGGCGATACCTCAAGTCATCGTGATGAATCAACTCCACCTCCACCTCCACTTCCATGGGTGGAACAAATCTGTCATTTGACAGATATATGTAGTCGAGTTGTTGCACGTGGGCGTCTGATCAGAGATAATGCAGGCATCCCTCCAGATTGCATCAAAGTTATATTGGATGTTGTTGAAGTTCACAGCGCGAATGTGTTTGGTGACATTGAGAAGACGTTAGCCGATTGCGACGTGGGTGATGTTCTTGTTTGGCCTAGAGTGCTGACGAAAACATAGATATTAAAGTAGTTTACTTAAAACTTTTCCTAAGTCAAGAACATATTTTTGTAATTTGGTCAGGACATATGGATTGTGTTTGAGGTTATTTTGGATATTATTTGACTAAATCTTTATCTTGAATTATTTAGTAGTTTTGTTTGACTAATCTAATGATTTGTTTCAGCTTTTCATCTTCTTATGCGTGACGGAAGGTACACATATTTCTATTAGGTTTTGTTTTGATTTTTTTCTTTGCTTATGCATAAAATGTTCTGATTTAAATATTAAGAACTATGTAGTGGCTTGATCCCAATCTTCCAACATTGGGTACGTAGGCAGCCGTTCATACTAGACCATATCGGTGCAGCCACAAATTTTCTTTTTCCCTTTCTTGTAGTGTGGATGCATTTTCATCAGGACTACTTGGCAATAAGAGTAAGGTGGATGTAAGTTTTCGAAACCTTTAATTAATCTTGAATGATTTATATCTTTATCGCTTCATTTATATGCTGTCGTCAGGGTCAACTTGTAACTTTTCAAAACCCGCTCTGCCATAAGACATTACGGTGCATGACGGTTCCTAGCAGGTTAAGTTGCAAATTATTATTAAGAGTTGGTTGGATATAATTTATTTTTTGTAAATGTTGTTAATAGTATTTGTGAATGTATTTGTAAATGTAAATGAAAATAAAAAACTTATGGTGTGTGTGTGTATATATATATATGTTATCAATGGAGGATGCCTTGTTTAGGGGGACATGAAATTTTGTAGCTTATGGTATGGTACCCCAATATTGGTTGTATGCTACTAGTATGTAGTAGATAATACTAGGATCAATAGTAAACATTTTGTTTTGAGTGGAGACCGAGTAAAAGAACTTGGAAGAGGCACTTTTTATGCCTTTCAGCTTCAAACTGGATACCTTTTAGATAAACCAAACATCCATTCACCACTAGTTCCTCTAATACATGGTACAATGGGAGTGGGATAATGTCGGTTGCTCCAAATTCCAATACATATACTAAGTGTATGTAATATATATTATATATATATATATATATATATATATATATATATATATATATATATATATATATATATTCATATTGCAATTTATATATGAAATAATCGTCATCATCGTCATCATGTAAGCCATATCCTAATTAATTAGGGTCGCCTACATGAATCCTATTCCACCGTTCCACTCTATCAAGGGCCATACCTTCAGTTAGACCATAGGTCATCGGGTCTTTTCTTACTACCTCCATCCACGTCTTTTTGTACCTTCCCCTTGCCCAACAATTTGTTCCCTAAACCGTGGTTGGTCTTACAGCTATTCTATAAAACTTCCCTTTTTAGTTTGAATGGTACTCGGCGATCATTTAAAACTCCCAAGGCACATCCTATAGCAATTTTTGCCATCCTGCTGGCTTGAAACACTCTTGACGGTAGCAATGTGAAATGGCACCATGCTGCCGTGGATTGGCAAAAGGACAACCTCATTCTTTTGGTCGATCTGTATCATTAATTCCCTCGACTGTGAGATATCATTGACATTCTTGTAGGCAATGAGATCGCTTGAAGCTTTTGCAGAACCACGGCCATCTCCTACTGCAGAACCGCCCATTATCCGACCTTAGAGTCGCTTTCGACAAGAATGCCTCAGCTCCATTGGATTCGGCTTTGACCTTTGGACGCTCTTCTTTCTCCTACCTCCTCTTCCTCATTGAATGAGTATGCAACATCCTTAACTAACTTGGAGCTGATTGAAGTCACAACTTCTGCAGCTTTTTCATTGACAATAATGGTGTCTGCAAGCAACAACGAGAACATCTTAGTCTTTGGATTGTTGGATTCTGATTGTAAGTTCTAGAACCCAAGAGATACATTAAAAACCATTCCAAGCTTCAACACCCGATCGTTCCTGGCATTTAAACTCAAGCCCGACTCACGGAACTCGAGACCGATTCACTGAATTGGTTCGATTTGAGTTGGGTCCGATCCGAGTCAAGTCGAGCTCGGGCAACCTTGAACTCGGTTTGAAATTTTGTCCAGCTCAAAAACTCAGCTGGACTCAACTCGAGTCGAGCTTTTTCGAGTCGAGTCGAGTGAGCTAACCGTGCTAACTCAGTTCGTGTACAGTCCTAATGGTGGGTGTATACATCCTGGGCGCAGCTTATGTTGATCTATTGAGGTAGGTGGGGTCCACTGTGATGTATTTGCATCATATCCACCTGTCCATCCATCTTGAAAACTCATTTTTGGTCATGATTCCAAGAATGAAGTAGATCCAAATCTCAGGTGGACCATAATACAGAAACAGTGGTAATCGACCATTAAAAACTTTTGTGGGCCAACAAAGTTTTGAATCAAGCTAATATTCGCATGGTCTTTTCATCCAGGTCTTTGTGACCTTAACAATAAGTTGGATGGCAAATAAACATTCCGGTAGCCCCCATGAAGTTTTTAATGGTGTGGATTTAATCACGACTGATTCCTGTCATATAGTCCACCTAAGATTTAGATATGCTTCATTTTTATGTGGGTGTGGTCGGCTTGATTATGTGCACGTCCTAACATATATAAGCTGGCATAAATTAAATGATGAAATGAATGATTTCACATGCTGATAATGGTGGGCCCAAATTGCTTTTGGTTACACCAACTGTTGGCAAATCTGGTTCTTAACAAATTCTTAGGATATTATCAGGAAATCTAAGGGGAAAGAATAAAATAATAAAAAAGCATCACGATTAATAAATATTTTCAAATTCAACACGTCATCTAGAGTTAGGTCAGGCTAAAATGACTTGAGCTGACTTGACCTAAAAAATTAATGGACCACACATCCATGGATGCTATTGAGCAAATGAGTGAGGCAAGACAGGTCACTTTGCTCTCTCTCTTATATACCCCATAGCGAATGGGAACAAATAAAAAACAGATATGCCAACAGCCAACTGAAAGAAATGGTTCCAAATCGCCCGCGATGAAGGAACAGGTAATCAACTGATTCCTCATCTTTGCTGCACATAAAGCACATCTTAGGCAGCACCATGTGTTGGAGTGTTAAGGCCCCTTGATATACATTGATACACCATCCTCTGACGGCTCAAGCTTTCAGAGAAAGTGGTTGTTTGACATGGTAGTATGTTCTCGTGCGGGGGAGTGTTGGAGTGTTAAGGTCCCTTGATATACATTGATACACCATCCTCTGGCGGCTCGAGCTTTTAGAGGAAGTGGTTGTTTGACACCATGTTCCTCTTCCTTAATTGTCAATAGTTAGGATTTTGTTCTTAGTAATGATCCACACAAATGCCTGAACGCTGGGAGGAATGGGAGCTTTCCACACATGGCCACGTGGATGGCAGAATTACAGATGTCACAAACTTTGCACAAGAGAGATTTAGATGAAAAGCTTCCCCCTGCTGACCACTTCCTCTCTTCACATGAGTAAGCAATGTTAGCTTCATGAAGAGAACCATAAGAGTGGTGTAATCCCTCATTTTGTCTTTGTCAAAGTCTCTTCGAAAGACCACATTCCATACAATGGGTCTCCCCAAGATCTTTATGGAGACATTTTTATATCATAGTTTGTAGTTTCACATGGAAATGGAGGCCAGGTACTGCTGCCAGATATTTTGCTGATGTTCCTTTTTATTTTCCTTCGGCCCTTGATTTTGCATGGATGTAGAGGTTCTCTGCACAAAGGCTGCAGACTATTATTTTGAACCACACAAACGTGTGTTCTGTGTACATTGTAATAAAGGTCAAACGTCACTCAGAAGTATTTCAAATATACATGATTAGTCTCTACTTCTCATTGCTATAAAAAAAATGCAGAAGAAATTTGAGGTCATATAGGCAGGTTTCATTACTAGCATGGTGCTGATTCTTTGGCAAAGAAGTTTATTGATCTTGAGGAATTACTTTCTGGATAGCTTCTAATCCACTAGTATCATCATCTGATATGTTAACCAGGTTCGCTTGAGGTCGTCCAGTGGCGTGCCTTCTGTTATCTGTTTAGTAGATTTCTATGCATTACCTTTATGAATTCTTAATAGTATGTCAAAGGCAGTGGTAATAGATTGCTCGAAATATTCCTTAATGCTTTTAGCTTTTCAAAATGCAATATGTGATTTTGAATTTGGAGTCGACGGAGGAGCAATTGCATTTGAAGCCACATAAGAGTGGGCGCTTCTGTGCTCTACTCATGCTGGTCATTCTGTATCTAATGTTGCAGGAAGCTACATTATTCTGATTGATGTAAAAAATAAAATAATAATAATAATAATAAACAAAGCTAGTTAAGATAAACTTTGGCAGTAATTGGCACAGACAAGTTTTAGAACTCGCTGAAACTGAGTAGCCTCAAGTTGATCCTTGATTTTTTCAGAGAGCAAATGGGGTTGCCCCCAGAACATGTATGTCCTGGATGAGTCATGAATCACTGTGACTTGTTGGTTTTGGTCGAAACCAAACAAGCAGTGACAATTTCAGGCCCTTGGGCAAGCACTTCTGAAACTGACTTTTAGAACCTTCTACAAAGAAAACTTTCAAGGCCCTGTTTCGTAGATGCATAGAAAATGAGTTTATCTCATTTTAGTTAACAGTAATTATTTCCTTAGAGATCTTGGTCTCTAATCCATAATTACTGTTAACATGAACTCATTATGTATTAGAGATCAAGATCTCTTACTCTAATACACAATTACTCTTAACTAAACTGATATGAACTCATTTTTAGGCGTCTACCAAACAGGCCTAAATGTCTAATTTCCATGCATCTCAACATTATTTTTTATTGTTTATATTTTATTATCTAGTTCTTTTGGACGACTTCTCATTCAAATCATACTATATGGAAGTACTTTTGACTGATCAATTCTGGTGATTTTGAGGATTTCTTCAAAACCTATAGCAGGGATTTCATTAAAGCACAATTTTATACATTGCAGGAAAGCTTTTAAAAGCAGAGAATATTCCAAAAGAGGAGGAGAATTTCCAAAAAATATATGTTAAGGCGCCATCGTTTCTTTCCATTCACATGGGGGTTAAAGCAGATGTTCTGCCACCAGACACGGATTGCCACCATTTCGTTCTTGAGGTACTTCTGAATGTCCTGAAGCACTTCTATCTGCATTATTCTTTTATCTGGCTTCAATTATGGGGGAATGAATTGATGAAAGCTTTTAGGGGAATTCCATCTGCCCGAATTACCGGTGTTTTCATTCAGGCCAGCACTCTCCACATATGGGTCAACAATTCAGTTATCCGGACATTCACCTGTTGAGCCCCACTGGGAATGATCGATGTTCCACAAAACCTCCCCACTGGATAATTCTAGCCATCAAATAATTAGTCTGCAAGTGATGGTTAGAAGAGAATGATACCAACTTTCCATTTGCTAGAATTTAAATTTGATGGATCGGATTGTTGTGATTGTTTGATGGAGTGGTCAAATTGCCATTCTATGTTACAGCGACCAGATGAGTGATTGGGATTAGTATATAGATGTCACCTCATATTCATAATGAGGACCCAAATGAAACACCGGTAATTCAGGTCGAACATTGCTGACACCTCAAATTTCTACACTCATCTTCCTTTCCTATCCTTGATTTATGCAGGATGAGTGGGCCAGGTTAGAGAAACCATATGGAAGTATTTTTTTGAGTATTCCAACTGTTCTTGATCCATCATTGGCCCCAAAAGGACACCATATTCTTCACATATTTACAGTCGCCACAATAGATGACTGGAAGGTGAGTTCTTATACAAATGACAAAATTATATTTTATAGCCATTTTCATCTTTTGTGTTCTGTCAATGTAAAATAAACAAGTAAGATTATGGTAATAAACAAGTAGGATGATTTCTTTCAACCAACAAATGCATTTATTATATTTGCATACTCATTGGAACAGGGTCTCCCAACAAAAGACTATGAAGCACAAAAGGAGCTAATTGCAGATGAGATCATAGGCAGACTGGAAAAGAAACTCTTTCCAGGGCTCAAAAATTCCATAGTTTTGAAAGAGGTATGGCGCCACTTTTTGCACAAGAAATGATGAAAGTTCTTGTAATCCTTCATTTGAGCTTTATGTATTTGCATGCTTGTCAAATATAAGCACCTGTGTTAGTAGATTGGTTGGATTAAAACTTCTAGAGGCTTCAGGGAACTCCTAGGATACGAGGAGCAACTGTTAAGCATTTATAAGATGAAATAACAGGCATCGAGTGCTCTAACTCTAGAATAGTTTCCCATTTTTGAGTTTCGTTCTGACTGTGACAAAATGACTATACTCCTATAGGAAAAAACATAAAATATGCCAAACTATGGCATCATCATCATCTAAGGCTTACCTAACTAATTGAGATCAGCTACATGAATCCTGTTCCTCTATTCCACTCCATCAAGGGCCATAACTTAAGTCGGACCATAGGTCATCAGGTCTTATCCTTACGACCTACACCCACATCTTTTTGGGTGTCTCTTGCACCAACTCACTCCTAATTGGCGTAGTTTTTGATCTCCATCTAAGTCTACTTTCCCTCATCTTATTTCCTATTGGTGCTCCTCCTAAGTTCTCTCAAATGAATTCATTTCAAATTCTATCCTTCCTCATCGTGCCACTCATCCATCTCTACCCTTTTAATTTTAATCAACCTATGGAATAGACTACTAGATAGCGCCTGTGGAAATTTTGTGCCCTGATTGCCAGTGCCACACCTGGGTAATGTAATAGATTACTACATAGTGCCTGGGGAAGTTTTGTGCTCTGATTGCCAGTGCCATGCCAGGATAAAGGAGGGTTGCACCAGGTCGGCAGCCAGCATGAAACTTTTGCCATATGTTTCATCATGAATCCTAACAAACATTCCAAAGTGTGGCATCTTCGAAGTAAATAAATTCAGCACTTACAAGTTGTATATTAGTGTATGATGATTACAAGTTTCCATTAAGGAGGCATCATTACTGCTAAAAGAAATGTTTAGCCATTTAGCTTTGATGTTTCAGTTGTCTTCATTCATGGAAGTCTTTGATCATGGCAGGTAGGCACACCCAAGACACACAGCGGTATCTGGCCCGCGATAGCGGTACCTATGGACCGATGCCACGCGGAGTTCCTAAAGGGCTATTGGGATGCCTTCAATACAACAGTAAGGCGAATAACATGCTGATTAGCTCATTTGTTTCCATGTACCAATAAATTCCTACTCACAAGTATCTCATTCACCATGTTCCATTTGGGAATTGAAATGGTGAACACCACAGTGACAAATCTCGCTCTTGGAAATTTCCCGGCCTAGGAAATTTCTTGGCATATTTTCAAATTTTGAGGTTTTCTTGGGATATTATTGGGGGAATCTCACTGAAAATAAAAAATATTTGAAATATTTATTGTAAATAAACAAATAAACTTAAAACTTAAATATATGTATATTTATATAACAATTCTTTTAGGTTTTTACTATTTTTTAAGTTAATATCGTGATATTTTGAAATCTCGTGATAACGCCGTTTTGTATTTTTTTAGTGATATTATTGGAAGAATTTCAAAATGTCAGTGATATTTGTCATTGGTGCGCACTCTTTCAATTTCCAAAATGGAGAATGGGTAAATCAGCTGGGGTGCGTGTAGGTATCAATTCCCAATGTATTAACTCCTTAACACTGGGAATTGGCAGGCTATAGATGGGCTTTATTGTGTGGGGGATAGCTGTTTCCCAGGGCAAGGTGTTATAGCTGTAGCATTTTCAGGAATTATGTGTGCACATCGAGTGGCTGCTGATATTGGTAAGCAAATTTTAGAATCCATAACTTGGAATTTGTACTTTTGTTCTTTTTTCTTTTTTCCAATTTTTATTTGTACTTTCATTCTTTTTTTTTTTTTTTTTTTTCCAATTTTTTGTTTGTACTTTGTCCAGAGTAGATGAATAGAGGTCACCTAATCTCTAAAAAATAGGAGATTTTCCTCTTACCTCTTTCTATAGAATCTGACTTTAGATTGGTTCAAGCAAGAAGTTTCGTACATTTCATACACACCTCCAGTGATGATGAAGTATCATTTGACTCCATGTGTGCCATTGTGGGAAGTATGCACAATATGTGGGTGTGTCATAGGTGACTCCAAAATCAGGCCGGTCCAGTTAACAGCTCGTCCGAACTTGTATGAAAAAAATGTACACTTGCTAGACTGAACTATGAAAAAAAAAATGTAAACTCTTGCTAGACTGAACCAATTTTCGGGCCCCGGCACTTTCATGGTGGGCTCACCTGATGAGTGGCCTGTATGTAACATGTGCTCTCGTGATAAGCATTCACATTTTTGTCCTTGTAATATTGATAGGACAAATTCTCGATGGACTTACCCCTCCCTTTTTATTTATTTATCCCCTTAGTATCTCTTCATTTTCAGGGCTCGAAGCAAAAGCCCCAGTATTGGATTCTGCTCATCTTCGACGGCTTCGCTGGTTAAGGACATTGCATGAAAAACATAGGTTTTATGGTATGCCATAGACAGAAATTGTAAATAACACCAGCGGCTGTTGGCTTGCCTCCCGAAAGAAGGTTTAATGAAATAGCCTACATCAATGAAGGCTTAATGAAATAGCCTTAAATCTGAATTTGTTTCTTCCTGAGTAAGTTTGCAGCTGTACCCAGGCATCAATCAAATCAATCATGTTTTGCAAGTTGTCATAGGTTCTGCATTTAGGGCTGAGCAGTGATTATCCACGGCAGAATTCACGGGAAGAAGCTTGCGGGGTGGTTCCACCTTTCAAACCAAACAAGAGTATGCAGCCGCTGCTTTAGTCTCTTCTCTCATTTTTGGCTCAGTGAATTTGGGTCTGGGGTCTGTTTCTAGTCCTCAAAACTGTAAACTGTATGTGTATAGTGGAGCCATGGAGTGCTGTTGTAACATAACATTGCATTTCTTCTTGCTTAACTGTGTCTGTGATAAACGAAGTGGACCGCATAGCGCAGGAACATGCATCGCACTTCCCTTGTAGGAAGAGAGCGGGCCCACAAGATCGGCAACCATACAATGTCTGGTAATGGTGCAGTGCAGGGTCCTGCGCTGCATGATGCAATATAACCTCTTTTGTGTATGGTGAATTGTTCCTTGCATTAATGATAAACTCCCACACATACCTTCTCTAAGGATTAGCTGCAATTCCGTTAAGTTATATCCATTGTATCTCACAGTTATGGCACCATTCAGTGGCAGGGGAAGGTGTAGGGGCCATCTGATGTGTGAATGCAACCCAACCCTAAAACCCAAAGGGGCCAAAAAAGCAGCTCGATACAAAACTCAGGTGGCAAATCGAAGAGGGAACAAGGTGAGAGGGGACACCAGCTGTTGATTTGTATGGGACCCCACTGTGCTGGTTATATGAAATCCAGGCCGTTCAGACATGCCATCTGGTCTGGATGAAGGGTTAGGCCAACTATAAGGAGGTTTGGCATCTCAGGCGGGGCCCCTATGAAAATCAAGGTTGTGTGTCTCTATCACAACTTGTTCGTTCCCTAATTTTCTGGGTCCTGAGGGTTTTCTGAGGTGAAAAATCTGATGGACCGGTTGGATGATACACACACACATCACGTGGGCCCCACTACTAAGTTTAATTAGCAAAACAAGGTTGTGGAAATGTCCCACCATGTATTCTTTGCCTTGTATTCCACATGTATATTGATCCATCTCTACTAAAATCTTCCACCATTGCTCTACTGTATCTATGATGACAACCACCAAATTCCATAAAATTAGTGCTTGTGAGGGAGGCATGACCGACCCCAGATTGGCCCACATGATTGATGAATGGACATTTTTCGTTGTAATCGATTTGGACCACCCATTCTGTTTGTCAATGATCAAATGGTTAGGATCATCCAATCAAGTTGATTCTTGGCAACTGTAGACAATCCTACGTGTGGAAAATTAATGGATGACTAAGATTGGTGCAGTTCACTTTGCTCGTTCTTGATTCAATAGTTAAAATCATCCAATTAAAGCAATTCCACATCGGTTATTAGTAGATTAACTGTACGTTTTCGTTGCGATTGATTTGAGGTTAGCAACACAACACCAAGCTTATTCTTTAGAAATGTGCTCCCTAAGTTCTAAACCATTGGATGTATAACATATGTCTGTGGTTGCCTTCTTTTCTTCTTCTTCTTTTTTTTCTTTTCCTTACAATTAATCTGGACCATCCATTTTGTTTGCCATTAATTGAAGGGTAATCCAAGGTCGTCAGTTGAGCTGACTTGTGCTGTGTAACTGGATCTGGTCTGTGTGCCGAGTTGACTCGGACTCCTCCGAGTCTTTAAAACCATGTCATGAGCTGAGTTGGGTTTGGCATATGGTCCCACTTCCACCTACCAAACGCTCATTTGGACCCATGTGTTGATCATCTTGCCCGTATATGATGCTGATCTGATCATTGGGTAGCCATATCGTACGGATCAAATGGATGGCTGATGAAAAGAAGGCCGATTTTATTTCCTGGGCATCCATTGGTTTCATACACTTTGAGTGGCTCAGCCCACCTGATGACGGTCAAGATCATTTACATGAAAATATGTCCAATCGAAAATCTGATCCATCTATTTGTTAGAGACCATCATGGATTGTTTATGATTCTAAAGAATCACTTTTGTTAGGCAAACGTGTCCATCCCATCCGTGGCTGGGAAAAAAAAGGACGGCTATAGAAAATAAGGCCAAATCATGGATGGATTGTATCATCTGATCAGTGCAATTTCTGTATGGTAGCCTGCGAAATATGTTTTGGACTTGATGGATAGTTAAAATCGCTTTGCCCCGAGGCGCCTGTTCATGGATAGAAGATGCCCCTAAAATCTCCAATCTTGGAAAATCACATCCCTTCAATCGTGGCCTACAAATGGACGGTGAAAGAGAAAAATACAGCAACGGTCAACATACCAAGTTGTAAAAGGGTGAGGATCTTCCAACCTTGAAGATTTTTCAGACATCCCCAAAGTGGGCCCGACTAGATCAATGGTTTGGATCATTGAACCATGGAAGCATGCATGATGGTGCACGGAGGAATTATAGCATATATGTGGGCCCATGGTTCATTTTAAAGCTCTGATATGGTGGGCCCCATCATGGATCTCCCATCGACCAAAATTCTCCCAGATTGAATGATCTTAACCATACGATCAAGAAATTTTCTTAACCAAACAAACTTTATGCATGGGGCCCAGCCCACATTTTGGTGATCCTGATTGTTCATATGGTGGGGCACAAGATGGATTGGAAATAATTATTAATTTTCAAGCCCACCGACCTGATGGTCAGGATCACATCTGATATGCGAGATAATGGAGCATGGCCTATTTCAAGATGGGTCCCACTACCAGTTATTTGCCTTTTAGTGGGGTGTCTACACCAACTATGGCCTATGGGCATTTAGTAAACACGTGTACGAGAAAATGGATGGCCAATCTGCACTCAATGTACACAGGTGGCCTACTTGATGAGTGGACCATCCTGGTTTAATGGAGGCCCAGCTGCTGAATGGTTAGGATCTCCTCTCATGAATCGCCCTAGTATTTTTCAATGTATAGTGGAACACCCCACCCGGATCATTTCTATGATATTAATGTGTGGCTATGAGTCTATGACCCAACAATGGTACAGGTCATGCTGTTCGTCTAGTGGGACCCATCTTGAAATAGGCCATGCTCTATTATCTCACACATACACCCATCTTGAAATAGGCTATGCTCTATTATCTCACACATAAATCGTGTTTACTAAATGCCCATGGTTGGTGTAGACACCCCACTAAAGGCAAATAACTGGTATGTATGCCGATCAAGTCCAAACAAAAGTCAAATTCCGACCCTAATTTCAAGTTCATTTACCCTTAGGACCTAAATAAAGTGACAGTGAGAAGCTTAAGGGAGTAACTTAGGTCTCATAGGAGTTCCCGGTTAAAATAGGCCCCAATCGTTTGTTAGGCACCGCCTGACACGTGGAATTTCATGAATTTTTGTGTTTTTTTTTTAAATTATACCCTCTACCAGTATGTATGACAAGATGCCATGTGGCACACTCATTCCCACAGTCAACCATAACTCTCCTAACCTTTCCCTAGCTCCTAAACTTTCCAAAAACTACCAAAGTGTCATCCCCCGCACATATAAATACCCTGCTCTCTTCACTTTCTCCTCATCATCTAATCATTCCTTAACTACTCATCCACTAGAATCCTTACTCTTGCTCCAGTGGTAGACTCTCAAGAGTTTCAACCCCCAGTCAAGGGTTCGGGTATCCATAGGTGATGAAATCCCACTACAAAAAGAGAGTGCTTGGATTTCACCAACGTCCCTATATCAGGCTAGGGAATCTGGGTCTAAGTTGAATGTAGAGAGATGGTGTGAGATATTGCGTACCTGTAGTAATGGGGTCCCCTGGTATTTATACATGCGGGTTGGATGATCTGCGCTCGTCAATCTCGACACGATTTGCTCAATCAGTGAGATATTGTGATTGTGGAGATTTCGTCCGTAATCCATGGATTGTGTAGCGTATCGTGTCTTAAGAGAGCGTATCCACAGGTGAGATATTCGGTCACGTTCGCGTAGGGCAGTTTGCTAGTTTGGCACTCGGAATATCCACATCCGGGCTCAGTCACGGCCAAAAATTACCATTTTACCATTGGAGAGGGCTATAAATAGCCCTCTCCTCTTCTCATTTACACACCTAAAAAAAAAAACTAAGGGAGAGAAAGAGAGAAAGAGAAAGAAAGAGAGAAAGAGAGTGAGGGTGAGAAGGAGCTCCCAAGCCCCAAAGTCCTGATTTTTCAGCCACTTCTTAGCCTCACCTCAACCATCTCAACCCCTTAGTCTAGTCCGAGTTAGCCATGGTGTACTTCATGTTCTAGCCATCCCAAGAGCAAGCCAAAGATCCATTCATTTTACATACAAGCATTCATCATGACATCTATTCCCTTCTCAACCCCTCTGCTTCTCTAGATCTCTAGTGAACGTATGCTCTGTGACTTGCCATGCATCGGATCCTGTCACATCAAAAATTCCTAGGTGATCTTGTCCAGTTTTTCTTCACCATTTGGCATAAGCATCATCACATCCGCCTTCTAGATACAACGTTGGACGTATGCTCTGTGGCTTGCCGAAATTTCGGATCTTGTCACATCAGAAATCCACGTGTGTGCCTAGTCCTATCTCGACCACATCATCTATCCCTTGAGATTGTTTTACCACACTAAGTAGAGACCGTATATTTGTACGGGCAGAGAGGGTGTCTAACACCTTCCCTCTTTGTAACCGAGGTCCCTTACTCGGAATCCCGGATCGCAGATCAGGAGTCACTCTAAGGTAGGAAAGTTTTCGAATTTCTCCAACCTTACACATTTTGTGGTTCTAGCCGACCGCAGGATTTTGAGATTATTCGGCTAGTAGCGACTCCAACATCTCTAAATCAGCCCGGTCACCCCACCACTAATCTATAACACCACCAAAACATTAACATTTAAATCAGTGTAGGCGTCGATTTTTCAGTATCTACAGAATGGCGACTCTGCTGAGGTTTTGCTAGCTCGCACTAGCTGAGACCTGACTCGAAAGTGTGTGGTACTTTAATCTCAAGGGACATCATCACTGCATTTACAAAAAAAAAAAAAAAATCTTTGGCTTACACTTGTTTGGGCATCAATCATAGTCACGACCACTCAATCTCATGCAGCTATGGCTACCCATGAAAAAGAGTCGGCAGCTCTGCCAGCTCTGACTGAAGCACCGGCACCGTCACCGACACCTCCAGCAACTCCAACAGACCCACAGGCCAATACAACCACGTAAGAGTTATTACTTCGAGCAATGCAAGAACTATTGCTTGCCCCTAGTGTCAGGCGTCATACCGGACATACAGGCAACACAACATAGTGCTCAAAACAGTTTAACCCCACCACCTCCTTTTTGCTCCTCCCTCCTCCTCCAGCAAATCCCATTCTACCATTCCCTACAGAGTCAGCACAAGATCACCAACATCCTCTTCCTAGTAGGAGATCTGGCCAATTTCAAGGGGGAAAACCCCTCTCATATGATCCTTCTAAACTCACAGAACTCCAAGAGTAATGTGCGATGTACAGAGGAACTACAACGGCAGCAAGGAATAGATCATCCATCCACCAAATTCAGGGACTTATGTCCCTTTCCTGATGCCAGGGTACCTAAAAACTTTGAGGTACCAAAATTCAAAATGTATGATGGTACGGGGTGTCTTATGGACCATTTAAGAGCATTCTGTAGAGAGCTTAATACTCTGGCAGGTAATAATGGAGCGTTGATCCGTTTGTTTCAAAAATCCTTGAAAGACGATGTATTAGATTGGTACACGTCATTAGACTACCATCGAATTAAGACTTGGGAACAACTTTTCCAACCTTTCCTTGATCGTTTCGTGTACAATCTTAATGTAGCACCCAAAAGGGCGAATCTTGTTGTCTTAAGGCAGAGAGACGATGATTAATTATCAGCTTACGTTGGACGATGGCGGGTCATGGCTGCCAGAATGAAAACAGCCATTGATGATGAGGAGCAAATGTACATGATCATCCACTCGGCAAACCCGAGTATCTCTGGATACCTCGTCTCATATCCATATGCCAACTTTACCGAACTCATCCGCGCTGGGAACAAGTTGAAGCCAGAATAAGGGTTGGGACAATGTCCCTCTGGTGGCCTCATCAGGCCTCCCTAGTACAACAGACAGTGGAAAGAAGGCCTACTGGATATGAGAATGGTAACGGAAGTGTTCCTGACCTCCACCCAACAGAAGAAGACAATCTTGTCGCCTCCACCCAAGGTGCTCAATTCGCTCATCAAGAGGGATAATGGCAACGACACAACAACAAAGAGAGATTACTCAGTACCCCAATCATGGTCGGCAAACGGGGATGGCCCAGGAGCCTAAGCAATTTACACCGATAGCCCAAACTTACAGAGAGATACTAGCCATGTTAGTCCAAAGGCAAATACTTACTACTCTAACCGCCTAGGCTCCCCCCAAACCCTCTTGCCACCAAATTATAATGAGAATGAGTACTGTGCATACCACCAATCCCGAGGCCACACAACGAACCGTTGTTTCGCCCTGAAACATGTGGTCCAAGATCTGATTGACAACCAAACGATTGTGGTTATCTCTCCTGTTGTTGCCACCACCAATTACACCCTCCAGAATCCCCTACCATTGCATCAAGTATGCCCCAGTTCATTAGGAACCCCTACTAACAATATCAGTCAAGGAGAGCCACCCCTGATCAATCCAGTCCAATGCATCCATTCAATCACTGCCAGCCCAACAACAATACCCCCGAGTCTACAAGGAGCACACTCTGCCAGTTCAATCTCTTCGCTCTCAAATGCGCAAGGGGCATCTCCAGCCGGTGCAATCTCCATTCCCCCAAGTCTACAAGGGGCACACCCTGCAAGTTCAATCTCTTCACTCTCAAATATGAAGGGGCATCTCTTGCCGGTGCAGTCTCCATTCCCCCAAGTCCACAAGGGGCACACCCTGCCAGTCCAATCTCTTCGCTCTCAAATATGCAAGGGGCATCTCCATCTAGTCCAATCTCCATGCCCCCAAGTTTACAGGAACCACCACCGATCAATCCAATTGATACATCCTTTATCTCGCAAGGGTCACCATCTGCCTATCCGACCCTTGCTCCAACTGTCATGCTCCAATAAAAATCTCCTTCCTCAATCAACATACCACATGCCCTAGGAAAATCAGGGCCCAACTTCAATCATGCGGTAACTTTCCAAGAAGGACATTTTGCTACTCGAAGGAATTTGCCTAGCTCTACTCAGTCTTCGATCCTTCAAGAGAAGAGTCTAGGATGGTTGGTCCCCACCTCTAGGAAACAAGTCAAGGAAGATATTGAAGTCAAGATTCTGATTAGTCCCAAAACATCAACCATCACTTTCAGATCTTTGACATCACAGCTTCATTTCATCTCCTCCCTGATCGGTTTTGGATCCATAGAGTCAAGGCTCTCTCTTCGACTCTTCATCAAAAGACCAAATACATTCTCGGAGACAAGGCGTTGACCGTTTTGGATGATCCCGAACAAATCTTTCTGATAGAAGTAGTCAACCATTAAGAGCTAGATATCCCGATCATAGATATACAATGCTCTAATGAGGATATCTCATACCATGGTCTCGAGTTCGAGACTGCGAATTGCATACCTCTTGCATGTCCCATCGGATCAAACTATGTCTTCCCTTTAGTCGAGTACCAACATTTTTATTATCAGCTCGAATATCAAGAAAATGCAGGCATGACAGGACTGGGATATCAGCCTCCTAAGGATGAGATAGCAAAGCACAAATGAATCGGAGGAGAACAAACTCGGCAAGAGGAAGTTGATCCTTTCATCCACACATCAATCAGATCCATTAGAGAAGGGATCATTCATCTGACTGGCAGGCGGAGATCCATCGTGGAGGATCAAATGAGCGAAATGAGTTTAACTGAGCTATTTAAAAATGACTCAAGCAAGGGGCAAGAATTTTTCCTGATTAACTGGGCCACAATCTGGGTCTCACTTGAGCAGGAAGAATCCAAAGACTCACAATGCATCGGGGATGAGCTGAGGAAAGTGACATCCAACACCAACTCAGATCCCAATCCCAAACTCATCACAACATTTGGGCATGACAATGAGGGCTGACCTACTGATCCGTCTGGCCCTGCCTCCTAAGGGGAGGGAGTGCAAGGCAATAACTGGTTCGCAGTCCCTAAGACGGCACAATAAAAGAAAATAATGTTTAACTCCTCGAATAGAATCAGGCAATCCCTGATTTACATCGCCGTCTTTCTCAAAAAATAAATTAAAAAAAAATCAGAAAATTCTCAAAAGCCAAAAACACTGGATATTTCCAAAACACAAAAAAAAAAAAAAAAAAAAAAAAAAAAAAAAAAAAATCATATACTTGTAAAAAAAAAAAAAACAACAAAAATAAAAAATAAAAAAATTCCCAAAAGCCAAAAAATATTAGATATTTTCGAAATACCAAAAAATTCAAATACTTGTCAAAATGCCAAAAAATCATATATTTGGCAAAATCCAAAAACAACAAAAATTTATTAAAACACAAAAACAATAGAAAATCATTCAAAACTCATAAGCAATAATGTGTCAAATGCGTCTATTACAACACCCGAGTTTAAAGTTGACTCATATGATTTCGATCTAGAGTTAGACTTTAAACCCATGAGTTTGAACGAAGCCCAGGATGGAGAAAATGAATTGATCCGACTCTCGAGTTAGAGGATTCCCTCCGAAAGTTCGAGGCAGAGGCCAATGTCGTCATGGATGATTTTAAAGATGTGAACTTGGGATCACTTGAGCTTCCTAGAACAGTACGTATCAAGAGATCCTCACCTCTTGAATATAACTAGACAATGACAGAATTCATAAGGCCCGGGGTTATCTTACTTTGGGTTCTCCTATGGAGCCTTACTCAGATCAAATGGAGAACCAATCATACACCATCTATTATGAAGCCTGAAGTCAAGTCCATCAAACAAAGCTATCAAGATCATGTCTGAAGTCTACAATGGAGTCCACAACTTGCGCGTAAAGGAACATGCATTGTCCAAGAAGAACTTGTGATGAACGATGAAGATAAGTTATTGTGACATTTCAAGAAGTGTTTCAAGTATTCAAAGCTTGCATAACAGATCCATGTGCATGCTTTGAGTCCTTATAACCTGATAACACTCTAGCCCTTCTTCATTATAGGGTGTGGACATCATTGAAAGAATGAACCCAAAGGCATCCAATGGTGATGAGTACATTCTCATGGCAGACAAAAGCGGGCGGCGACAACATCCTACATCATCGGTACAAATGAAGAAATAAGCCAAGGAAAATGATTGGTGGTAATCTCGATACAACCAACTACATCCTGCAAACATAAAGTGTACGACGATCGCTAAGACCAATGACAAGCAAGTCTGAAAGAAAGGTTAGCAACATGGTTATAATGAATATCTTACCACTGCGCCTATTAAATCCAGGGGGCAAGTCCAAGCCATCCTAGGATGATCCGTTGATCGTTCACGAAGTTCTTCCGGGAGGTGCCCTTCGTCTCACCATCATTAGGGGCAAAGATCTTCCAGAGCCCATCAACGCCGACAACGTGAATATCTATCATTGGTAATCCTACCTGACTACGTCAACAACCACAATCGTAAAGCTAAAGTCAAATGACAAAAGGTTAGCACCCTAAGGTACATTCCATCATCATTCCTTCCCTCCAAAAAATAAAGGGTTTAAAAAAAAGAAGCAAAAAAATAAAGATAAAGAAATTTTTAAAAAAAATGGACGAATAAAGCGCACACAGTCCAAAAAAAAAAGAGAAAGAAGAGTCAAACCCAATGAGTGAGAACATAAGTCACCAGCCCGTTTTCCCCTCAGGATTGTTTAACTCAATTGTCAACAGCTTCATGATCGTGATTGAATACAAAGTCAGGTAGCTCATCAGTCGGCCGGCAATGAATGGAGTCTAGCCTCCCTCCTCTGTACAAGAAAAAGAGAAACCAAAATAAAAGTACGTGCCTAAGCAAAATGGGCGAGGTGAAAAACCAAAAGGACCCTAACAAAAAACGACGTGAAAACTGAAAAAACTGAAAAAACAGCCATGTAGCGGACTGTGAAAACTTAAAAGCACCAAGGTAATAAAATAATAATAATAAAAAAAAAGCACAGCTGCCAAGGGGCAGGCATGAACAAAAACTCGGGACATGGTGAAAATCTGAAAGGACACCATGGGCAAAAATGACGAGAAAGCCAGTTGTGGTGAAAACCTGAAAAACCGCTACGAGCAAAAATGGCTAGAAAAGAAAAAGAAAACAAAAAGTGCAAGTACAGAAGAAGCTAATGCAACGAGCAAAGTAAATAAGCACAAGGAAAAGATAAGTCCCGGATCAGAATTCTGTCAGACTATACCCAAATCCAAGGGGCATGATCCTAGTATGCGCTACTCTCAGAGAATCGGGATCCCTAGTAAACAAGTCAGAATACCGAATTCGACGTGGGTTAAGTTAAATATTCTGATTCCACCATCCAGGCACAAGCTCAAATGCAAGCAAACACTGACAAATTTGGTACAAAAAAATTTCTTTAAAACATCTTTTTTATAAGTACATTGTTTTTCTTCATTTACAAGAACAAAAATAAAAACATACATGCATTACAAGACAAGCAACCACAAGTCGGGAAGTCCATAAAGTCAAAGTCAAAGCCCCAAAGGCCCACATTTCAAAGCTCACAAGGCCCACAAGTTCAAAGCCCCAAAGGCCCACATCTCAAAGCCCCAGAGGCCCACAAGTTCAAAGCCCCAAAGGCCCACAAGTTCAAAGCCTTAAAAGCCCATGTTTTCAAGCCCATTTCCTAAGCCCACATATCCAAAGCAGGGCCCACTACATAAACCCGATTTCAAGGCCCGTGGTCCTAGGCCCACATGTCCAAATCAGGCCTATGTTCCCCAATTGCCCCATTAATTCATTAGTGGAGGCCATCTGACTATTCAATCCAGATTACTACACAATAAAAACCGGACGATCATCACCGTCGGGATCTTTTCAAAAACCTAAAAATATATATATTCTAAAAAAAAAAAACTCATCAGCCCCATTAATTTATTAGTGGAGGCCATCTGACTTTTCTCCAAAATAAAAATCGGACGATAACGCCCACCCGCGAGATCGAACGGATATTTTCTAAAATCCAAAAATACTTTTTTTAAAAAAAAGATCTCCGAGGAGTCTAGTTCCAAAGGGAATAACTTTCAAATCAAAAGTTTCACAAAACGCACGCGGCACGCAGTACACTGAGGAATCTTCCATATTCTCCAGTTGCGGTCAGTGCAAACAGCTAAATAAGATTCAATCTCTTCCGGTTTCCCTGAAGTATGGTCGAATCCGTACATGATACATGTACGATTGACCCGATCTCTATATCTGGACAGCCGTACAAATGCTAGTAAGAAATGAGTGGATCAATCTCTGGAAAAAATAATCAAACTCAAAGTGACAACAATCCATTGTAACCAAAGTATCAGAATCAGCGGACTGCATGGCAAAAGATTACCTGCATATACCTAGTCCGGGATGTTCGCAAAACTTGATCGAGTCTAAGTCGGCGTCGTGAGTTCCCCATAAGGACGCACCAATGCGCAGACAGCTAACCACTTTGACGATCAAATGGGACGAACACTCCTAGGGTGATTACATAGCAAAGGAACGACAGACCTAACAGTACGGGAATCCTTGTACAGCCGTGACAAATGTGCAGGCCCTTACTTTTCAGACTTACCCTCCAATATTGTTAACAATCCGATGAGAAGGGGTTGTGATTGGTGACCTGTAAGCCACGACGAATGTGCAGGGGACAATCACAATGTTTTCTTCAACCCTCGTGATGTGTGCAAGTCATCTTTCTCTACACAGTTAACTGACAATGATACAATGGCAGGCAACAGATTAGAGTCATTATCCTTTCTGACCAGAAGGGTGAGGTGTCCACTTGCTTTGGTCTTCTGTTGCTTGCAACCTCGGCCAAAGAGGGGCATCTGTAGACACCCCACCCAGGCTAACATTTTGAGAAAGCTAAGACAGTCCAGAAACCATGATCATAGCCTAACCCTAACCCAAACCCTAGCTGTAGACCCTAGTCCAAAATCCCCAAACTCCCAATTCACAGCGTGAAACCGTAATCCAAGCCGTTCAACACGCACACAACCTCGTCCACACCCCATACCATGGCCCGAACCTTTAAATCCACCTATCCGAGCCCCAAAATCCAAAAAGAGGACTATCAGACAAGACAGAGCACCACCTGAAGCCCGCACGTGCAAGCACGGTCCGAACCAGGACCAGGCGGTAGTTCAACTGTCGCGGGTGGTAGTCTGACTGCCGCCCGCAGTAATTTGAGTTCCGCCACTCGCGGCCTGCGTGTAGACAGCTGTCCCAGCGTCCAAAAGTCAACTTTACTATAAAATTACCCCTCCTACCTTCATTATTTACCAAGTTACCAGCCTCATAAGCCAATGAGAGAGTGCTATGTGGCATCTCTCTTCTCTCCACCAATCACCACCCACCACATCAGCATTTACCCCTCCTAAGGCCAAAAATTACCATTTTACCATTGGAGAGGCTATAAATAGCCCTCTCCTCTTCTCATTTACACACCCCAAAAAAAAACCAAGGGAGAGAAAGAGAGAAAGAGAAAGAAAGAGAGAAAGAGAGTGAGGGTGAGAAGGAGCTCCCAAGCCCCAAAGTCCTGATTTTTCAGCCACTTCTTAACCTCACCTCAACCATCTCAACCCCTTAGTCTAGTCCGAGTTAGCCATGGTGTACTTCATGTTCTAGCCATCCCAAGAGCAAGCCAAAGATCCATTCATTTTACATACAAGCATTCATCATGACATCTATTTCCTTCTCAACCCCTCTGCTTCTCTAGATCTCTAGTGAACGCATGCTCTGTGACTTGCCGTGCATCGGATCCTGTCACATTAAAAATTCCTAGGCGATCTAGTCCAGTTTTTCTTCACCATTTGGCATAAGCATCATCACATCCGCCTTCTAGATACAACGTTGGACGTATGCTCTGTGGCTTGCCGAAATTTCGGATCTTGTTACATCAGAAATCCACGTGTGTGCCTAGTCCTATCTCGACCACATCATCTATCCCTTGAGATTGTTTTACCACACTAAGTAGAGACCGTATATTTGTACGGGCAGAGAGGGTGTCTAACACCTTCCCTCTTTGTAACCGAGGTCCCTTATAAGGAATCCCGGATCGCAGATCAGGAGTCACTCTAAGGTAGGAAAGTTTTCGAATTTCTCCAACCTTACACATTCTGTGGTTCTAGCCGACCGCAGGATTTTGAAATTATTCGGCTAGTGGCTACTCCAACATCTCTAAATCAGCCCAGTCACCCCACCACTAATCTATAACATCGCCAAATCAGTGTAGGCGCTGATTTTTCAGTGTCTCCAACAGGTTATGATGCTTTCCTGACTGAGGTTAGAAAGCTTTATCAGGCTCTCAATCTTGACGCCCTCACGGCAGATAATGCCAAGGATGCCGAACTTGTGGTAGCGGATGAGCCCGAGAGTGCCCCTCCTGTTGTCGAAACCGCCTCAGAGGCTCTTGTCGCCGAAGCCACCGCCTACACTTAGCCCCCCAATTCAAAAGTTGGTCCCTCTACTCGGAGGGAGTGAGACTCATTTTTTTAAAAACCAATGCAAATGGACAATTTTTTTGATCAATGATGATTACTGGACGATGACCAGTTCGTATGTATTGGTTGTCGTGATGATTCTTAGATGTTAATATTTAAGGGGCCAACCCCCTCCCCCCCCCCCCCCCCCTCCCCCGAATGGGCGGGCTCAATCGTTTTCACAGATAAGTCGTTGTGTGACGAGCCAACCCCTTCTTCAGGGAATTAGGTCGTCTTTGGGGTTCTCCCCTGTGTGTGAGGGGATCCCTATGTAGATTTCATGGGTTTGACGTTCCGACCCCTTCTTGAAGGGATCGTTCCGTCAAGTTAGCTTCTGCTTGTGAGAGGTAACTACTTTCGTTTGTAGATTGCTTAAGTAGATAATGTAGAAATGGAAGAACTTTTATTAGGGGCCTCAAGGGGCTTGTAGCTTTCGACAGTACATTTATTGAGGGCCTTCAATGGCCAGTGGTTTCTTACAGATAGTAGATCTTTAAATGCTTGGCATTCCAAGGATGGGGGAGATGTCATCCCTCGAGGTCTTCCAAGTGATAGGAGCCAGGCTGAGTCGACCTGACCACACGATACGGTCCTTCCCAGTTTGGTCCGAGTGTCCCAGCCCCCGGTTCCGCCGTATTTTGAAAGACACGGCAGAGGACCAAGTCCCCTGGTCGGAAATGCCTCGTTTTGATCCTCGAGTTGTAGAATCGCGCCACTTGATGATGCCTTGCAGCAGTTCGGAGTCGGGCGATATCTCTGACTTCTTCGAGCAGGTCGAGGCTCGCTGCGATGTGCTCTACATTCTGATCTTCTTGGTAGTTTTTTACCCGAGCTGTCGGGATGTCGATCTCGACTGGGACGACTGCCTCTGAGCCATAAGATAATGAAAAGGGGGTCTCCCCAGTAGACGTCTAGGTCGTGATCCGATATGCCTACAGGACAAATGAAAGCTCCTCAGCCTAGTTGCCCTTCGCTTTCTCCAACTTTGTCTTCAGGTGGTGCTTGATGACCTTGTTTACGGCTTTCACTTGCCCATTGGATTGTGGATGCCGAGGCGATGAATAAGGGTTCGAAATGTCGAACCCCCTGCACATGCCTCTAAACTTATCATTATTGAACTGCTTGCCATTGTCAGAAATGATGGTGCGGGAAATTTTGAATCGACAGATGATATTCTTCCGGACAAAGTCAATCACCTTTTGTTCGGTTATCTTAGCTATGGGCTCGGCCTCGACTCATTTAGTGAAGTAGTCAACTGTGACAATAGCAAACTTCACTTATCCTTTCCCCGTGGGTAGGGGTCCAATCATATCAATCCCCCACTAAGCAAACGGTCATAACCCACTCATAAGGGTCATTTCTTCTGCGGGCTGCCTAGGTATTGTTGCGAACCTCTGACATTTGTCGCACCTTCGAACATAATCTTTCGAGTCCTCTCGGATGGTCGGCCAGAAATACCCCGACGGAGTATCTTCAGAGCTAAGGCTCGGCTACCGGAGTGATTGCCGCAAATGCCCTCGTGGACTTTTCGTATCACGTAATCTGCTTCTTCGGGTCAAAGGCATCTCAAGTAGGGCTGTGAGTATCCCTTCTTGTATAAGACCCCGTCCAAGATAATATATCGAGCTACTCTGATTTTCAGACGACGAGCCTCCAGCTTATCATGGGGGACCTTACCGGATACAAGGTAGTTGTAAATTGGGTCCATCCAACTCGGTAAAGTCCACTTCTCCTTCCACTTGGTCGATGCTCAGGCTCTCTATAAATTCCACTAGAATGATCTATGGAATCTTTCCTTCCGTGGCCGAGGCTAACCTTGCTAGAGCATCAGCCCAAGAGTTCTCTACTCTCGGAATCTGGTTGATGGTGCAACTCCAGAACCTTTCGATCAGTTTCCAGGCTTCGGCCAGATAGGCCACCATTCTATTTCCTTGGCTTCATATTCGGTGGAGATATGGTTCACCACGAGCTGTGAATCACATCGCACTTCCAGGGACTGAACCCCCAAACTTGCCACCATTCTAAGTCCGGCCAACAGAGCTTTATATTCTACTTCGTTATTGGAGGCTCTGAAACCGAGCCTGATGGCATATTGAATAGTTGTAGAGTCGGGAGCTATCAAGACGATTCTTGCCCCAGCTCGTTTGACATTGGAAGATCCGTCGACGTAAAGGACCCGCCTCTGCTCCGACCCCAGATCTTTAGCAAGCGATGAAACTGGTGGCGTCGCCGAAGATGCTTCTGCTTTGGTATCGTCATTCGGATAGTGAATTCAGCTATGAAGTCAGCCACAGCCTGGCCCTTGATTGCAATCTTTGGACGGTATTGGATGTCGAACTCCCCGAGTTCTATTGCCCATTTGGTCAATCGTCCGGAGACATCAGGTTTCTGAAGGACCTGCCTGAGGGGGGAGTCAGTTAGGATGACAATGGTGTGTACTTGGAAGTACGGACGAAGCCTTTGAGCCGAAAAAACTAAGCTGAGCGTCAACTTTTCGATGCTCGGGTATCTGGTATCTGCGGGCATAATTGCTTTACTCGTGTAGTAGACGGGATACTGTTTATTTCCTACCTCCCTGATGAGTGCCGATCTGATAGCCGAAGCCGAGACAGCCAGGTACAATAGTAGGGCTCACCCTCTTCTGGTTTTGACAGTAAAGGAGGCGAACTCAGGTATTGCTTCAGCTATTAGAATGTTTGCTTGCATTCAGAGGTCCACTCAGCCATCTTGTGACCTTTCAGTTGCTGGAAGAAGGGGAGACACCTATCGGTAGCTATGGAGATAAACCGTCCGAGCGCTGCCACTCGGCCAGTCAGGCATTGGATTTCCTTTGTTGTTTGAGGGGAGCTCATGTCGAGCAGTGCTTTTATCTTCTCAAGATTCGCCTTGATGCCTCTTTAGCTGACTTGAAACTCGAGGAACTTGCCTGAACTAACTCCGAAGACACATTTGGTCGGGTTCAGCTTCATTCGATACTCCCGGAGGATTAAAAACGTCACTCCGAGAACTGCGAGGTGGTCGGATGCTCTGACGCTCTTGACGAGCATGTCATCGACATAAACTTCCATTGTTTGCCTGATCTGCTTAGCAAACATTTGATTTACCAATCTCTGATATGTTGCCCCAGCGTTCTTCAGGCCATAAGGCATGACCTGGTAACAGTAGAGCCCATTGTCGGTGACAAAGGTAGTCTTTTGCCTGTCTGGGGGATGCATCGGGATCTGATTGTACTCAGAGTAGGCATCCAGGAAGGAGAGATGCTCGTGACCAGCCATGCTATTGACCAGTTAATCGATTCGTGGTAATGGGAAACTATCCTTTGGACAGGCCTTGTTCAAGTCCGAGTAGTTGACATAGACCCGCCACTTCCTACTCGCTTTTCACCACGACCACATTGGTGATCCGGTCTGGGTAATAGATTTCTTCAATGAAGCCGACGCTGAGGAGCTTAGAAAATTCATCGGCTATGGCTACATACCTCTCAGCATCGAACGCTCTTCTTTTCTACTTCACTGGTTTGTTATCTGGATCCACATTGAGCCTGTGGACCATAACATCGGGAGAGATTCCCAGCATATCTTCGTGCGAATACATCTCTGTGCTGTCGTAGGAAAGTTAGCATCTGAGATCTCTGTTCAGAATCCAACGATGTCCCGAGTTGAACAGTTTTGCTCGGGTCGACTTCCTTTAGCGAGACGATCTCCAAGTCCTCAGGGGAATCTTCCGTGATGTCGAGAACGTTGATGGTGAGGGCCTATTTCACTGATCCTTTTCTTACAGCTATTGCATAGCATCTCCAAGCTTCACGCTGGTCTCCTCGGAGGTATCCGACCCCACCTTCAGCGGAGAATTTCATCATTAAGTGGTATGTGGACACAACTGGCCTCATTGCATTAAGGGAGGGTCGGACCGTAATAACATTATGCACCGATGGCACATTGACGATTAGAAGTCTACTAAAAGTGTGACTTGGTACTGCCCTTCTCCCGCCGTCACTGGGAGGGAGATGACTCCCTCGGAGATTACCCTATCCCCGGTAAAACCGTGTAGAGGAATCTTCACGGGTCAGAGGCGTGACCTGTCAATACCATTTTCTCGAATGCCTCAGAGTAAATGACGTCAGCTAAGCTCCCTGTGTCAACCAGGATGCGGAAGACTTTGCGGTTAGCTATGGTCATAGCCACCACGAGGGCATCATCGTGCGGATGCTGGATTCCATGCGCGTCATCCTCTGTGAAAGTCAAGCTGCAGGGGTTGACACGGAGCTCCTTTGGCCTTTCGGCCAGATTGACATAGTGCTCGGGGTCTGAACTCCAAGAATGGGCGTTGCAAGCCTTGTTCGAGTCACCACCACCGGATGGACCACCATAGATGGTTCGTATTTCCGCAGGCTCTTCCACCGCTTTACTGAACCGTTCTTCTTTCTGAGCCGACCTATCCTCCTTGGTGTATCGGCGCAAATGACCCTTGCGGATAAGGGTTTTGATCTCGTCCTTGAGATCTACACAATCACTCGTGTTGTGGCTGTGGTCGCGATGGAATCTGTAGTACTTGCACTTATCCCGGTTCTCTGCGTCGGTCTTCATGCAGACAAGCCAATTCAGAGCCTCTGGCCCCTAATATCCAACAAAATCTGCTCCGTAGAGGTGTTGAGAGGAGTATAAGAACGGAATTTGCCCTCGGGCCTCTGGCTCGGCCGACGATCATGAGGGGTTCGTCATCAGGTTTTTTGTTGGATGACTGAGGCTCTTCATTCCTCAGTCTTTTTTCTTTGACGATGCTTCGGTTGCTTGAATGTTCCTACGGGAGTTGGAGAATTCTTCTACATTGGTATACTTTTGAGCCTTGCTGATGAGCTCGGCCAAGGTAGTCGATGGATTTTTCCCGATTGAGAAAGTGAACTTTCCTTCTTTGAGTCCGTTGAACATGTCTGAGAGCTTCCACTAACAACGCCGCCTCATTGAAGCGGGCAATGTAATCCTTCAGCGGCTCTTTGTTCCCATGCTTGAGGGTGAACAGATGTATAGTCGGCTTCCGACTCTTCTTACCAGAGACAAACTGGGTAAGGAACATTCTGCTGAGCTTTGAAAAGGAGCTGATTGATTTTGGTTTAAGTTGTCGGTACCAATTTCGAGCTGACCCGGAGAGA
>JAJHSJ010000777.1:0-37672 GCA_021015155.1 Magnolia officinalis | reverse complement strand
TTGAGCTCATCAATCTTCACCTTCCATCTGTTTTCCTCATCAGTTCAGACAACAGCCACAGTCTCATCTACCCCATCCATTAGTCTCTGGCATATTCTCGTCTGGGTCGTGCTTCTGTTGGTCATCTTCAATCCTTAGTATCTAATGATTATTTAGGGCTTGTTAATAAAGAACAATTTGATTGTCTTCCTTGTCAACTTGCAAAACAATCGGCATTGCCAATTCACAATAGTGATTCTTTTTCTTCTGCACCATTTGATTTGATTCACTCTGATGTTTGAGGCCCCTCTCCCACTGCTACTATGGGAGGCTTTAGATATTTTGTCATTTTTATTGATGATTACTCTCGTTACACTTGGATATTTCTTATGCGTAATAGATCTGAATTACCTCAGTTGTACTTTGATTTTATTAACATCGTCAAAACTCAATTTTCTTGCAATATCAAAGTGTTTCGTGCTGACAATGCTGCCGAATACACAGACTCTAGAGTCCTTGACTTTCTTCGCCAACATGGCACTCTTCTTCATCGTTCATGTCCAGACACTTCTCAACAAAATGGGCGTGCTGAGCGCAAACACCGAGACATTCTCAATATCGTTCGTGCTTTTCTCACATCTGCTTCGTGTCCTGAATGCTTTTGGGGTGAAGCTACTCTTATAGTTGTTTACACTAAGAACCTCATATCTGCTTCGTGTCTTGAACGCTTTTGGGGTGAAGCTGCTCTTACAGCTGTTTACACCAAGAACCGCGTGCCTTCTCCCATAATTAGAAATCAATCACCCTTTGAGTGTCTTTATGGTCACCCTCCTGACTATATCACTCTTAAGGTATTTGGTTGTGCTTGTTTTGTTCTTCTTCAAACTCATGAGCGCATCAAATTGGAATCTAGATCTCGATTATGTTATTTTTTGATATACGGTGTTGAACACAAAGGCTACAGATGTTGGGATCCTTACTCCAAATGTCTCCGAGTATTTCGTCATGTTGTTTTCTGGGAACACAAGGTGTTTCCCTCTATATCCAAGTTTCACCTGTCACATGACAACACCTCTCTCCTATTCACTGACCTCTCCACAGATCTTTTTCCTGACACTCTTGAGATAAACTCTTCTTCTGAGTCAACACCTTCACCAACACATCCTATCTCTTTTTCAGATATGTCATTGCCCACTAACATTTATACGGATACCTCAATTGAGTTATCCACCTTGCCCTCTTCTGAGGAACTTGTCTCTTTCGATGGATTCGCTCCAACAGCTTCTGATCTCCCTCCTCGGCGAAGTGACCAGGTAAAAACTCATTCTGTTAATCTTCGTGACTTTGTTGTATTTTCTACTATTCTTTCTCACCATGAACCTCAGTCTTATCGTATGACCGGGTAAAAACTCATTCTGTTAATCTTCGTGACTTTGTTGTATTTTCTACTATTCTTTCTCACCATGAACCTCAGTCTTAGCGTGAAGTTAGTTCTGATCCTCTTTGGCAGAAAACAATGAATGATGAACTACAGGCACTCGAAACCACTCACACCTGGGATCTAGTAGACCTACCAAAAGGCAAACATGCTATGGGATGCAAGTGGGTTTACAAGATCAAAACTCATTCTAATGGGTCCATTGATCGGTACAAAGCTCACTTAGTAGCTAAAGGGTTTACCCAGGAGTATGGGATTGATTATGAGGAGACCTTTGCCCCAGTTGCCCGCCTCACTTCAGTTCGTAGCTTAATTGCAGTTGCTGTCGTTTGTCATTGGGAATTATTTCAGATGGATGTGAAAAATGCTTTTTTTAATGGTAAACTCACTGAAGAAGTTTGTATGTGCCCTCCTCCTGGCTCTCATCATCTTCCGCATCAAGTTTGCAAACTTCGTCGGGCTCTTTATGGTCTCAAGCAAGCTCCTCAGGCTTGGTTTACCAAGTTCAACACCATTGTTGGAGATTTTGGGTTCACTTCCAGCTCACATGATTCTGCTTTTTTCATTCGCAAAACAGACCAAGGTACTATCCTTCTTTTCCTCTATGTTGATGATATGATCATCACTGGTGATGACACATCCGGAATTTTGGATCTCAAGACTTATCTTAGCCAACATGTCAAGATGAAAGATCTTGGAAAACTTAATTAGTTACTTTTTGGGACTTGAGATCACTTCTAACTCTGAGGGATATTATCTTTTACAAGCAAAGTATGCTTCTGATCTTCTTACTCGAGCGGGACTCATAGATAGTAAGACATGTACCACTCCTCTAACTCTACACTCACTCCTATGGATGGTACACTTTGGATGACCCCACCTTGTTTCGCCGATTGGTTGGTAGTCTTGTTTATCTTACAGTTACTCGCCCTGACATCTCTTATGCTGTCCATATTGTCAGTCAATTTCTCTCTGCTCCTCGCACACCCCATTATGCCGCAGTGCTTCGCATTCTCAGGTACATCAAGGGGACCCTATTTCATGGTCTCCATTTCTCAGCTCACTCTTCACTTGAGCTTCGTGCCTATTCAGATGCAGATTAGGCAGGTGACCCCACTGATCGTAGATCCACCATTGGTTATTACTTCTTCCTTGGTGATTCTCTTATTTCTTGGCGCAACAAGAAGCAAACAGTAATCGCTCGATCCAGTACAGAAGCTGAATATCGAGCCCATGCTAATACAACTCAGGAACTTCTTTGGCTTCGCTGGTTACTTGAAGACATGGGCGTCATCCATTCTACTGCCATTATCATCAACTGCGATAATCAAAGTGCTATCTAAATTGCTCACAATGATGTATTCCATGAACGCACCAAACACATTGAGATTGATTGTCACTTTGTGCGTCATCATCTCACCCGTGGGACTATTGGACTATTATCAGTTTCTTCAGCCGATCAAACTGCTGATATCTTCACCAAAACGCATCCTCCTGGACACCTTCAGGATTTAGTTTTCAAATTTAAGTTGGTCTCCATTTTTACCACCTTGAGTTTGAGGGGGGTGTTAAGTGTGTGTGTGTGTGTGGTGTGTGTGGTATTATATAATATATATATATATATATATAATATATATATATATATATATATATATATAATATATAGTTAGTCCTACATTGGTTAGAAAGGGAAACATTCCGCTCAAGTTAGGCTATAAATAGGATGCCTCTCTTGTAAACAAAACATATTATTCAATACAATTCTCTTTTCTTTGTATTGTCTCATTTCCTTTCTTAAATTTAACTCTCGCTATAGCTGATTTTGCAATAGCTTAACTTACTCATACTGGGTCACAATGATCTGCATTAAGTACATGAGAGCGTCACTCGTAACACAATGTGTATATGCAAAGTGCAAGTTACTCTACTAACACATCTATAACTTCATTGAGGTCTTGGTATCGTTTCCCTAGTGGGGGTGGCTAACAGTGATGTGTGAATTGATAGTGGGTGTGCTAACAAGCTAACCAAAAAAAAAAACATCTATAACTTCACTGCCCATGCCTCGCATGTGTAAGCATCTGTGCATGCAATCCATTCTACTCTCTATAATATTTAAATTAGAATATCAAAGAACTCAAAGCTTATAAACTTCTCTAGCTTTTTCTTTCCAAGAAATGTGGAATTTAGATTTTTTAACAAGTTTTATATTTACAAGCTGAATTTTACAGAGAAAATAAAATTTTAATATTTTTAAATAAAACTAAAAAATGTGCTCTAAAAAACATTTCTATCATATTAAATTATTCAATTCCAAGCCCAGTCTAATCTCACAAGGTCTAAGTCAGTAAGATATCTTTGGTGATCAAATCACTGCGTAGTATACTACCCTTTTTATCAAAAGGGATTACATTTGATGAAGTTAAGGAAACACTAAATTCTGTCAGTCACTTTTACTACTTATATTTAATTGGGACACGTGCTGCTGTCAAGAAAAATAATCATGTTAGAATTGGAAGTGGTTCCTTCAAGTACATGCCCTGCTACTGGGATGTACCAATCAAATCAGCAAGAAGGGTCCGGCGCAAGTTCGAATCCAATTCCCATTCAAGCATCCTTTACTTGTGCTCATTAGCTTACAGTAGCACGTGGCATAATCAAATCCCGCGACATTATATTTAAAAGATGGAGCATTTTACTTCGTAAAGCACCTTATTTTCAATGGCTATGTGTTGTTGGTAAGCGCATGGCACATATCAACTAGATCAAAACTGTTCATTTCTGCCTCCAACCATAAATGTGCCGTGATCCAAAAATCACTATGTTTAGTAAATTCTAGCCCTTTATTAGATGGTATATAAATGAACTGTAAGACATACCAACAACAGTTCTCATTAAGTGAAAAAAGGTCCATATAGTAGATGGTTGAGATAGTTTAATCAAAGAAAAACTTGGTTTGGATAAAAAACAAATGAGCCTATATGATGTACGGTTCAGATCATCATACACATAAGCCATGAATGTGATACACAATAGGGAAGCATGAAATAAGGTGCCCCTAGAGGCAATTAATCCATCTCACAAAAGCAAATACCGTACGATTCTCGGCCATCTACAGGAAAGCAGTCGAAGGCTCTATAGCTGCGTAGAAAGCCATTAAGAGGTTCTTTGGTTAGAGCTGATACGGTGAATCTACGACGCTTGCTTGACTTTAGTATGGACATGGTGTGTGTCATTTTCAATGACTTAGACGGAATATCTTTCATGTAGATGAGATCCACACGGACCATCAGGTGCATTGACATTAGTTTATGCTGTTGGTCAAAAATCAGGGAGATTCAACACTCAGGTAGGCAACACTATGGAAAACAGATAAGATTGGATTTCCAAATTTTATTTGGGGTCCATATATGCCATCCAGCCCACTCGTCTGACATACCACACCAGGATAAATGGAGTTTCGGGGAATCAGGAGATTTCAAGACTCATGTGGGCCATACCACGTGAATCAGAAGTTTTAGAAATGATTTTACACCGTTCCGTATGATGTGGCCCACATAACTCTTGGATTTGACTGAATTTCAGGATATATGGTGAAATGTAAGGGTGAACCTCTGGATCAGGTAGATCTGATGCAGTTTTATCCTTAGCACGAGTAAGGCTTTTGTGCTTGCCTACTTTAGTCAGGCTAGTGCAGTCGATAATGAACGGTGTCGATTGAGGCACGCAATGGACTGGCTCACTCACTTAAGCATTCATTGGTGGGCCACACCCTAACGATAGATCAAGCATGGTCTCTCAACTCGGTAACTCGGGCGAGTCAGAGCTCAGGTTGACGAGTTACGTACACCCCTCTTGGAAGAACCGTTAGATCATCCACGCGTCATAAAGTGACAGTATCAATGGCAATTAGGTAGAACAAGGACTTGAATGTGGTGTGTTACACATAAGGCCTTTGAATAACCTTGATGGAATCTCCAAGTGGCGCACACCCAATGGAAGGTTGGATCATGTTAGCCCAACGCCAAAGTTTCTGATTGACAATCCTGACCGTTGAGGTAGTTGATAATGACAGTTTCCTAAAACAAGACGTTTTGGAAAAGACATTACTTACTAGATCAGTGCATTTAGCTTTATCTTGTCGGCCGAAAGAACCCAAGTCTTATCAGTCCCAAAGGTGTCGGGCTACAAGGACTAGCTAGAATGAGATTTTAAGGGTTTCCTTTTACTGCACATGTGCCATTATTGCATACGTCTGACAACGTAGAGCTCTCCATGATCATAGCTACGTCCGTGAAATGCAGATAGCCAAATGTACGCTAAAGATGAACCGACGACCAAGACTCGGTAACTTTATCTATTATTCGACGACGACTGAAAAATCACTCCGACCCTAGGCGTTTGTTACCGTCTACCTTAGCCTCACTTGTCACTTTAGCCCTCAACCCGGCTTCTGGTACCGATCTGATATGGACTTACCTCAGGTATCGATATTGACCCCGAAAACTGACTTCAACCTCGAAATAGAAAAAATAATAAATAAATAAATAATAAAAAATCTTCTCCATATATGGTTGAGATTATTTTCCAAAATCTCTGCTAAAAATCATGTCGATCGAAGTAAAGTCGGATATATTCTTGAAATTAGAGTTGAACTCCAATACAGCCCCTCCACCAAATCAACTCGAATATGTAAATCGCCTAGAAAGCCTATAAATACATCTCCTGCCATGGAAAAAAGGTATAAATAACTATTCTCATTCTACCACTCATACTGTGAGTCCATACACCTAACTTAGGAATCAGACTTGTTCTCCATGAAATTGTAGGTACTTAGCAACTCACAGGAAGTGAGAAAGAACTAAAAAGTCCGAGCTAAATGTCCAAGGGGGAATTTAAAATTTAACAGCGGAATTTAAACAAATTAAATAAAGACAACACATGAACAATTTCACAATGCTGAAATTAAATACAACCTCAAATGTACGAGTATTGAGAGATTGATACAGATGTTGTTCTGAGGACAACCTTACACCAAAAATCAAGATTTATGGTAGGAAAACCTGATTCCTAAAAAGATCTGTGTATTAAAAACTCAAACTGATACATAGGAATAAAGAAATGAATAGCAAGAAATGAAATCTACGCTATTACAACATTCCCACACATCCACATAAGGATTATAGCATTCTACACAAATGTAAAAAGAGAAATTATAACCATCCACAAAAAGAAATAAACATTCAAACCACAAGATAAGAAATTATAATGGTTCGATTGTGTGTACACCAACTGTTTAGAAAAACAACCACACAACTACTCCACTCCTAATATCCTCACACAGTGGATATTAGCGTTCACTATGAAAATAGGTTTTTCTCAGGTTCACTTAAAACCCTCACAATTGTGTCTTTCAAGTGGGCTTACACAATTCAAAAACCCCACACTCTGAGTTTTCTGGATCACCTTAGATAAACCAAAACAGATTGATTTTTCTGGCACAATCTCAATGAAACCAAAACAAAGAATTTACAATAATGTAAAATACTTAGATATTCTCTTTTTAATGCAGCCTGGAAGAACCAAGTCGGAGTAGAAGTTCAATGTCCACACTCACTTATGAAATGGTTCTAGGTTCTAAATTGATTTTAGATTTAAAGCACCTTGGGCTAGCTTGATTTGATTTTGATTCCAAGAAATGGGAATGCTTCAATCCCTCTTTCAAATATAATTGGAATGCAGAATATAAAATCAAATACGAAGAAAGCTAATAAAAGAGAATATAAAATGTGCACAATATAACTTAAGAATATCACTAACTTATTTCTCAGAGCGGCATATTGATTTAGCTTGAATTGAATGAAAAATTTTGAAATTCGTGCTCTATTTATAGTTGCAGAAATTGCATTCACGACTGGTCCTGAGGACACCACGACTGATCGTAGGACCAAAAGATTTTTGAAATTTTGAGCGCGATAAGAGAAAGCCGTTCCACGACTGGTCGTAGGCCCTGCACGATCGATCGTGTGGCCTCCACGACTGGTTGTGACCTGTCCACGACTGGTCGTGTGGAGCCTGATTTAGTTGCTGGACTTTGAGTCGTGACTGCAAGACTAGTCGAGCACGAGTTGTGCACTGTTCACACGACCAGTCGAGCAGTCTCTAGGACTGGTCGTGGCTTAACAAAAAATTTCAAAAACTTGCAACAACTTTTGGACTGGTCGTGGAATTTCTTGGACTGATCGAGCCAATGCAGGACTAGTCGAACATAGTCCACGACTAGTCGAGAAACAGTCAATCCATTTATAAAAAGACCCAATTTGAATTATGTATTCAAAATGACCTACCGTAAGGTCAATCTAAGGTCATTCATACCTTATAAGCAATAGATGAACATCGAGACTTCTTTTGCTTCAGTTGATAGATGTTCTTCGAAGTTCATGAAGCTTGATATCTTGTCATGTAGAGAATCTTGAACTTGAGACTTTTGAAGCTTGAAATTGACATTCATTGAAGCTTGAGCTTGAGGTACTTGAGATGTACTTCACCTTCAGTCTTGAGTACCAAAATAAGAACTATTGTCTTGCCTTTAGATGTAGCTTTAAAACCTTGCACTTTGAAGCTTGAAGGAGTGAGCTATGTACGTGACCTTGCACTTGAAGTTCTTGAAGTAAAGACTATTGTCCTTGTACATAAGATGCACAAACCTGAATATGTAGAGGTGCTACATAAGATAAGGATTCCAAGAGGTTTTGGCACTACAAAATTTGACAACCAAAGAAGCTAGAAAACATTACACTTACAATCTCCCCCTTTGTCAAATTTGTGACAAAACACATTTCATAATAACATAAGCATTATACGTAAAATATTGAATCATGCACCAGTTATCGATATAAACCAGTTACAATCTGGTTAAAGAATCATGCACCAGTTATAAAAAAAAAAACCAGTCACAACCTGAAATCATGCAACATGGAATCATGCACCAGTTTCCTCCAACAATACTCCCCCTTACTCACTCCTCCCCCGTACACAAATAAGGCTACATATCCATAATCCACATGCCAATCATATATATCACAATCACCATATATCAAGCATGACAAAATTCTCCCCCTTTTTGTCACAATATGACAAAGGAAGAAACTAATACATGGAACAGGATGTAAATAAGAAACTAATACGTGGAACAGGATGTAGATAAATAAAGAGGAATAAGAAGCGCAATGAAGAAAAATGGATCAAGATAGTCAAGTCATGTTTAAGCATAATCAACCAGATTAAACCAAGTACAACCAAGTTAAACCAAGTTCAGCCAAGTATAACCTCAAAAGACAAAATAAATCCATAAACAAGTAATGGTCAAGCATACTCAACCAACTTCAACAAAGTTCAACCAAGTTCAATCCCATAAACCGAAAGAAAGTGAAGTATTATAAGAGTTATTACAATCCATAAGAGAAAATACTTAATCAGATCCCGAAGAGGGAGCAGGAATGGAAAGATCAAGTTAATGTAAACCCTTATTAATGTGCCTTATATATTTGCGCATATAAGCAAATTGAGAATCTTGGGTTACACGAATCTGAGCCACCTGTTCCTCGAGACTATGCAACCTCTCAGCGATATCAGAAGGCTGATAGTCAGGATCACCCTCAGAATTTGATTCGATCTCATTAAAGATATCGTCCATGTTAATGTCATCTGGAGGTAAATTGCCTTCTTCATTCACTGCTTCAGCTCCACCAACACCCGCATTGACTTGGCCATCAACCAACCTCAAATTTATTTTGTTAATATTGGAGTTGTTGAAATAAGGTGTTGAATGGGAGCCTCTCCAATAGGCATAGCTACTAACATATGAGTGGCCAACACAGTCATAAGATATGCAAAAGGGATATCACTGTGTCCAAGATAGAGACGGAATTGTATGATGGAATGACAGATTAAAGAAGGAAGACATACATTTGTACCAGAGATGATGGAATGAAGAATCCGAACCATGAAAGTGGTGAGTTCAGTTTTTTTACCAGAATGTGGATAAAGATTTGAAATAAATATCGTGTGAAGGACCCCGTATCTAGGTAGCAAATACTTTGAAGCAAGCGCATTTCTATTTTGACTCCATTGCGCATTTATATTGCACAATGCTCTAGTAAGCATATGTTTTTCTGATTCAGATGGTTTAACTACTAGAGTGCTAATAGGAATACCTTCATCATTGACAGGTATGTCCATTAGGCCAGAGATCAGATGCTGGTTTACTTCAAATGGACCTTCTCTAGTAGTAATAAAAATGTTAAATTTTCAGCTAAAAAATCACAAATACAAGCAAACATAGCTTGCGTAATGGACCGGTATGCCGGTCCATCTCAATGTAGAATGTTATCCCATCTTACAGATTGGAGAAGAGGAAGGAGATCAAACGGAGCAAGATATTCAACATGAATAGGTCGTTCAACTATAACATTGCACAACCTTAAATCCCGCGCATAGGAGGGATCATCTTCGGGTGACTGAAGATGGCGCACTGTGATAGGTGTCGTTCTAAAAGTTGAATGACCACGTGAACTTTTCTTTTTGTCATTACTATCCATTTGCAACTAAAAAATCAAGGAAATAAGTGGTTACAAAAGAAATAGAGTGGGTTTTCTCTAGATCAGATTTTAGAGAAGGAAACCCCAAAAACCTCAATGAAACAAGAAATAAATCACTCCAAGGATGAAAAAGAAGTGATATGAACTTGAATCTACAAAGAAAATGGAAATAAAGCACTAACCTTGAAGATCTAGGAAGATGGGTTCGACCGGTCGATCTAAGACCCGTTGGAGAAGAAATCCAAATAGAAGAAAAAAAGGGTTTTCCCCCCAAATTAAAGCACTAGACGCGCTACACGACTGGTCGAGTATGTACTCGACTGGTCGTGCACAGCGAAAAATGTGCATTTTTCATGAAATTTGAAATTTTAATCAGATAAATTAGCAAATATATATGCGATATAATACATAAATGCATGAATAATCAATTCAAATTGCACATACCAAGATCAATTTTCAATTTATTAAACCTGCTTTTATCGAGCGGTTTAGTGAAAATGTCAGCAAGTTGAGTCTCGGTCGGAATGTATTCCAAAGAAATTGTCTTTTCTTCTACTAATTCACGAATGTAGTGATATCTAATGTCAATGTGCTTGGTTCGTGAATGCTGGATTGGATTTTTAGATATATTAATTGCACTGAAATTATCACAATATAAAATCATAGAATCCTATACAATTTCGTAATTGCTTAACATTCTTTTCATCCATACAAGCTGAGTACATGCATTACCTGTTGTAATATATTCAGCCTCAACAGTTGAGAGCGATATAGAACTTTGTTTCTTGCTTTGCCAATAAACTAAACAGTTCCCAACATAGAAACAACCACCACTGGTTGATTTCCTGTCATCAACATTACTAGCCCAATCAGCATAAGTGTAACCAGCTAATTGAATACTAGTATCATGTGGATACCAAAGACCCAGATTAGCTGAACTTGCGACATATCGCATAATCCGCTTAACATCAGTTAAATGTAACTCTTTAGGGTCAGATTGATATCTAGCGCAAATCTCTACGTTAAATGCAATATCAGGTCGACTCGCAGTTAAATACAACAAACTACCTATCATACAGCGATATAATTTATGATCAACTCTCTTACCTGTAGAGTCCTTTGAGAGTTTTAAGATCATACTCATAGGAGTATCAAAATTCTTTCCATTCTCAAATCCGAAATTTTTAACTAAGTTCAGAGCATATTTGGTTTGGGAAATAAATAAACCATCAGGTTGCTGTTTAACTTGCAACCCTAAAAAATAATTCAATTCCCTAACCATGCTCATTTCGAACTTAGATTTCATAAGATCTGCAAACTCAACAGCCATATTAGCACATGTAGATCCATAAATAATATCACCAACATATATTTGCACTATTAAAATGTGATCTTATGTCTTACAAACAAAGTCTATCAACATCCATTAGAAAGTGTGACTTAGTAGAAAATTAGTCAACTTCTCGACAATGCCCTGAGAGCTTGTTTCAAACCGTAGTAGAGAGCCTTTTAAGCGATAGACATGATAGATTCTTAGGGTCTTAAAAAACTGTTGGTTATTGAACATTCGTGCAAATCGCCATTTAAGAAGCACTCTTTAAATCCATTGATATATTTTGAAACTTTCTAAAGAATGAAATGGATATAAATAGTCTGATTGATTCAAGACGAGCTACTGGGGATATAAGCATGCAATGGATATAAAGCATGCAATGGATATAAAGGTCTCATCAGAATCGATTCCTTCAATTTGATTATACCCTTGTACAACCAGTCTAGCCTTGTATCTAATTCTATTACCAAATTCATTAGACTTATTTTTGAAAATCCACTTAGTTCCGATAATATGTTTATCTTTCGGTCTAGGAACTAAGTACCAAACATAATTTCTGACAAATTGATTAAGTTCTTCTTGCATCGCAACTATTCAGTTTTTGTCAGTAAGAGCTTCTTTTATATTGGTCGGTTCTATCTGAGATGTAAAGCATACGTAATTACATATATTTTTAAGTTGTCACTACCAAAAAATCGAGCAATGGCTATGGAGGTTAAAAGCTTTTAGCTACAGATTTAATCTGTAGCAATATAGCTACGGATTTAATCCGTAGCTATAGCCTAAGTTCCTGTAGCTAAAACGTACCTCCCCACCTTAAATATAGATGGTGCTTAAGGGGATCCATGAGGTCCATTGGAATATATTTGTTTGATCTAAGTCGTCCAAAATTTTTGATATATAATTTTAGTACACGAGCCTAAAAATTATGTAGATTAAATGTCTAAGTGGACCACACCATAAGAAATAATATAAATTAAATTTCTAATGTTAATATGTTGTGTGGTCTCCTTACAGATTCGATCTAACTCATTTTTTTTTATCAGCACTTAAAATAATAATTTAAAATTAATGGACGGAGTGGATATATGAAATACATCATAGTGGGCTCCACGGTCCTAAAACTATAAAATGTTCAGGGAGCCGTCCCTCACGCGCCCCTCTAAAACCCCAAACCCCTCCAAAAACAAAATCCCCGTTAGCCATTTTCTGCCGCTGAACCCATCTCTCCATCTCTCTCCATCTCTCTCTCTCTCTCTCTCTCTCTCTCGCACTCAGTTTCTCTCTTTCCCTTGCCCTCTATCTCTTTTCCAGAAAACAATCACTTCTTCTAACAAAGCACGGGCGAGTCCTCCGATCCGTCGATCCTAACCTCCTGACCCTCGTCTCCTTCCTCCGATCCGTGGGCACGGGCGAGTGCTGGCACAAGCACAGCAACTTCCTATAACCCTGTTGACATCTATGACATCCTCAAGCTCTGGGGTGCACCGAATCCCGTAGCCCTCTGCAACCATTGACCGTGAGGTATCTCTCTCTCTCTCTCTCTCTCAATCTCTCTCAATCTCAATATTGATTGAAACGATTTGGGGATTTAGGGATTTAAGGATTTGGGGATTTGTTGTTTCAATCTCTCTTGTGAAACAAAGATGACGATAGTTGAGGATTTTGCATCATAAATGCTTGACGTGTTTATGTTTTTTGGTTTTAATTTCTCTCCATAAATATTTCGACATATGTTTATTACTTAAAATCCTTTTCATGTCCCTTTGTGTTACATGATTTAGTGGTGTTCAATGACTAATCACAGCTAAAAACCAACTTGACTCTAATCGAACTCAGTTTCAAACCAAGCCGAATTGAGCTTTTTCAAGCTGAGTCGAGCGAGTTGACCGAGCTAGCTCAGTTCGTGTACACCCCTACTAGTAGATGGTTCATGCATAAAATCATTAATGGATTTTGTTAGTTGATGTTGGAGCCATTATTTAAGAACAGTACATGGGGCTAGTTTTTGTGTCCTGCAACTAACAACACGTTGCTGACAGTTTTAGCTTCTAGATTATTATTCTTTTTTTAAATTCTGAATTCTTATTTGTTTTCCGAAAGAAAGAAGATTAGCATCTAATATTGCATAAGATAATGCATGGGGTTCCAGTTTCGCTCATTACTCATGAATTGATGTGGTTTCTATTGTTTGGAAAACATGGGAATAGTGACGTGTATACATCTTTGGAAAGATGCAAACCACTAACTGTATACCACTATCTGTAAACAAAATCCAGATGAATTTCAATCACACATTATCTGACATGGGAGCCATGTTAGATTAAGCTGGGGTTTCAGTTCATTCTGGGAAATGGAATGCATTTGTATTATTTGGCACATTCCCACCAGACAACAGAAACATGGATCCCATGTCAGAAACTGCTGGTGATTGGAAATCAGAATCCTTCTGGATTTTGTTAACACAAACAGACCCTTCTATAGCCATCTATCTAGATCAATTGTAATTGGGAGTTGGAATTGTACATAATCTATTTATATATCATAAAATGAATGAGATTTGATGTGTTTATTTGAAATGGACCACTGACTTTTACTCCGTACATCTTAGGATTTTGGTTGAGCATGCTATGCAGGAAATGGGCCACGCTCTAGTAGTACTGGTAACAAGTTGATAGCGTTTTGCTGATTGTTGCCCTCTGTTTTCACTCGATATTTGAGGGCATTGCAATTGGAGTTGCAGGTAAGATGAGATACATGCATAAAGATGCAACTGCCTTGCAAAGCATGCTAGCAGTTCAAAGAAAGGTTAATTGGTTTGTGAATTTTTTATGTTGTTTTGACATAATGTCAAAAGTGGTGTTTAGAGATGAAACCCCTGCATCAATCTGAAATGAGGGTTTTGAGCCCGGTTTGGATACCACCTGCAATTGCCGGTTTGGTAGTCACCTATGATTTAGGTGACAAATTGACTAGACCCCAAAATCCAAATATATTTAGATATCTTTGTAGAGCTTTTATACAGTTTTGACATAAGTGCAAACATTCCTTGGAAAATGTACTAGAAATTACAAAAAAAAAGGGCTAACTTATCAAAAAGCAAGACCCACGGAGGAAGCAAATGAAAATGGGTCTAGACTAATGTGATAGTCCATGACCATTTATAAAATGGTAGTGAATCTTTAATTGTAGATGTGGGATAGTTGTAGTTTGTAGTTTTTCAATTATAGGAATGCATGAAACATCCATGGAAACCTGTCTATCAGCACTAGTTTGTAGTTTTTCAGTGATTGGAATGCGTGAAACATTGATGGAAACTTGTCTATCAACACATGGACATGCATATTTGCTCATTCAGGGCTTGTTTCAATGCATCCTCAAAAGCGACATTTTGATGGCTAATTGTTGTTTTGAGCTAACCTCCATGGATTCATTTCTTCCAACTCTGTTGTGTCACCACTTGGTGAAATGGGAGCTAAAAAAATCCACTCGCTGATTGGTTTTTGGCAAGTCGACAAGGTCGTCCCAGGAAAAAAAAAGGCCACTTAGCAGACCAGGTGTACTTAAAATATCCATATAAAGTGGCCCACCTTCTATCTCTCTAGTGTTTATAAACATGGTGATAGTGCTTGCACTGGTCTGGAAAAGATATCAAAACCAAACATCCAAAGGCCAAGATGACAGGGTTTGGATCTCCTTGTGGATCTTGCAAGTTCCTAAGAAGGAAGTGTGCTTAGGAACTTACATTTAAATCATTATCTCATCCAAAGGCCAAGATGTCATGTTGGAAAAATATGTTTCACTAAGTTAACTTACATTTATATCATTATCTCATTCTTTTTCTTATATATTTTGATATTTATTCTTTAAATGTTTATGATTATGATTGGGTGGGTAGCTGAAAGCCCTACCAACTGTCATCCATGATTTGCCAGTAACTCCAAATGCTACCCCAAAAACAGAAGAATAGTTCTCCTATATGTTTGAATATTTTCAAATCTTTCATGATTCCACAGGCAATTAGTCATCCAGAAGCTATCATTTTTAAATATTTGATTTGTTAGCTAGTGTAGGTAGCCTTTATTGGGGAATGTAATGCATCATGAATGCCAAGAAGCTGGAGCTGGAGTATTCATGTATTTGAAGTGTTGCTTACATGGTTCAAGAGTATCTACGTTAACCTTTGTTCTTTGCAGAGAATTGGTTCCATTTCTAATTAATGATTTTTAGAATCAAAAGGATGTTGCAGGAAATGAACTTATATAAGATCTTGGAAATGAACCTAGAAGATGTGGAAATGAACCTAGAAGATGAAGCATTTTAATGGTTATTCATTGACTTTTTTAGATCTTGGAAATGACACAGAAGATGAAGCTGAGGAAGATGGTGCCAATGTTGATCTTGACTCATGAAGGAAGGGGAAGTGTGTCGTTCTATAAACATCTACAAGCCAAGTGAGTTTGGATTTCTTTTTTCATTGATTCAGTATCTCTTGGATTGCTTATCTCGATTAGACTACAGAGTTTACCTTTTTGCATGGTGTACAGATCTCATCTTCTTCATGTGTGCCACTTTATGGGACTATTCAGTATACATGGAAGGCCAATGGAAGCTACTAACACCATCCTCATTATAAAATCCTAATAGTGAGTTGCCATCAAAGAAACTCTGACATGTTCAAAAACTCGAGAACTTAGATTCGATGTTCAGCCGGGTCTTAAAGTGATTAGATCTTACTGTAGATTTGATAACATGTATACTTATATGTTGTTGGTTTTGATGATGCTAATTATCTATGATATGTAAAAACAGATGGCAGTGAGAAAATAAACCCACACTCAAAGGGCTGGGATCATCTGATTTAGCCCACCCTTTTGTGTAGTCTTTGTGAGATGGCATGTAATAACCTTGTTGCATGTCATGCCACCTAATTTGCGATTCCCTTAATTGAAACTTTTGATTGTTCATTAATTCAAAAGGTATCTCCATGGACATTGATTGGCTAGAATCTTCTGTGGGTAGAGTGTCTAGTTTCTAGTAGCGGTCTGGATCTAGAGTGTCTAGTTACCATCATATGTACGGTCTGGATCAATGAAAGTTGGGCTTACATGGCCCTCATCTATAAAGATTACTGGTTTTTTCCCCCTAACTTTATATGTTGAAGTAAATGACATGAATTGGTAGTGATTGTTTTTCTTTACATTGAATTCAACTATATTTTACCTGTATGTAAATAGTAAATAGTGAAATTCCTAGATTCTCTGCCATTTTGCTTGCTGCAGAGATCTGCTAAGATGACAGAGCCTTCTAAGGTTATTCATGTCCGAAACGTTGGCCATGAAATATCTGAGGTATTTCAAACCATCTCTTTTTATTTTGAGCGTTGAAACTCTAATTGCAATTTGTCTTCACAGTTGTTGCCTTTGCACCTGTTTCTGTTTTTCAGAGTGATCTGCTTCAGCTGGTGCATCCTTTTGGAGTTGTCACTAAGCTTGTAATGTTACATGCCAAAGATCAGGTTTTTTTTTTTTTTCTGGGGTCCTGGTTGTTTGGAACTCTATAGTTATTACATGCATGCTTATGCTCCTAGACTGCCTACATTTAGTTGTTTGATCTATATCTGCCAATCTCTCAGAGTCTTCTCTAGATGCAAGACATGGCTTCTGCCGTTAATGTAACCGGTTTTAGGTACGCAATCCCCAATGGACCTAAATGTACTGGGTTTTTGTATAGGTGTTTCATTTGTATGTTGCTTGAGCCATTCTAGGTAACCAGTCCTAAATGGACCATAAAAAATAGATGGAAGATCTTTCAATCCAAATTTCAGGCTGGAGATATTTGTTGAACTGCCTAATGCAAGTGCTGGGGTCCTAGCCTTTGTTTGAACATGTATGATCATGGGAGTAGTAGCCTCAACTGTCTACTACAATCTTAAGCTAAGGCATCCAACTCTAGATATGCCCTTCATAGACAACGACTTGGCGTTGCTTTTCCAACCGATGCCTATGCTTGGAATCAGTATTGGAGTCGCTTTCAATGTGGTTTTTCCTTCATCCAGTTTGAAGCAATATTGGAGTCATGACTCTAACTCTCATTCTGTTTCTTGCCTTTGAAACTTAACTAGTGGTACAATGTTGTTTGGTGGAAATTCAGCCTTTGACACTTGCCTCATTTTGTCACATTATTCAAATTGAGTGCATTTGCTTTGACTTGTTTATCTAGTTTTAGTTTATAGGCCACCGATCAAATGGTTAAGATTGTTTTGATTAGTGATATCCATTTTAACCTTTTGTGCATCTTTCTGTGAAAAGCTTTTGGTCCATTTCTTCCCCCATCTATCCATAAGACACCAGTCACCTGGCACTTGATCTTGCATATCCTCAAGATACTGGCATGACAACAACTCTCCTAAGATCTAGAATCTCACAATGCTCTTCAATTGTTAAAGAAACAAATATTCAAAGCCTTTTTCACACTTTAAAACAATGGGTTTCCTTTAAAATTTCTCCAAGCTGACTACCGAAGGGAATTCTGTAAGCCAATGATGGTGAGCTCAAGATGAATCTTTGGCTTTCCATTTTCCTTTGTTTTGTATTTGACCTTCCCTTTTTTGGCAAAGAATATATTGCCATCTTGTCTTTAGAATTTCATCAGAGCTTTTACTTATGCGGAAGATGAGAATTGCTCATTATGGAAGAATGCCTGCGAAGATTTAAACGAAAGCAGCTCAAATTAACTCTTCTTTGATGGCTAATGCTACTCAAGAGCAGAAGAGATGTAGATTCATTACACTCAATTCAGGTATGGTTTGCACCAATTCAAGAGACTGTACATTAGGCATTCAATATATAAGACTGGAGTGAGACTAATTAGGCATTTAAATGTGTTACAGGATGTTGTTTGAATTGCTTGTCTTAACAGGTGTACAAGTTGGGATGGATTGGACTTCTATCTTGAGAAAACGCCATGATTTCAGGTAATTATTGTAATGAAAAGTTAAAAAATTAAAAGAGAGAGATTTAAATGATCTTGATAATTCATTTTATTTAAATGAGCAGACCCGGATGTGCGTCAGAGCTATCCGGATATTGACCGGGGGTCCCTGAAAGGTGGGAACCGCTGTTATGACCATGATGAAGCTGTCTATTTCCTATGAACAACATTAGAGTGGCCTGACCATTTGGATAGGTCGTGTTTATGTATTTGCTTAAAATTAATGGAGTAGACCCGGATGTGCGTCGGAGCTATCCGGATGAGCGGGGGTCCCTGGAAGGTGGGAATCGTTGTTATGACCATGATGAGCTGTCCATTTCCTATGGACGACATTGGAGGGGCCTTGAAATTAATGGAGCAGACCCGGATGTTCGTCGGAGCTATCCGGATGAGCGAGGGTCCCTGGAAGGTGGGAATCGCTATTATGACCATGATGAAGCTGTCCATTTCCTATGGACAGCATTGGAGGGGCCTGGCCATTTGAACAGACCGTGTTTATATCTGTATTTGCAGGTACCACACCCTTAACCTAAACCACACCCTAAACCTATAACCTAAACCTATTCTCAATTCCCTAAAGTTATAACCTAAGCCTAAACCTTAACCTATAACCTGACCTAAACTTAAACTTATAACCTAAACCTATTAAATCCCAAAACCTATAACCTAAACCTAAACCTTAACCTATAACCCAACCTAAACCTAAACTTATAACCTAAGCCTATTCTCAAATCCCAAAACTTATAATCTAAACCTAAACCTTAACCTATAACCCAACCTAAACCTATACTTATAACCTAAACTTATTCTCAAATCCTAAAACCCATAGCCTAAACCTAAACCTTAACCTATAACCCAAACCTAAACCTATAGTTATAACCTAAACCTATAACCTATAACCTAAACCCAAACCCGAATCCATAAACCTTAACCTAAACATATAACCTAAGCCTATACCTAAACCTAAAACCAAAACCTAAAGCTAAACCTATAACCTATAACCTAAACCCTAACCTTAACCCTATAACCCATAACCTACAACCTAAACCCGAACCCATTCTCAAATCCCAAAACCTATAACCAAAATCTAAACCTTAACCTAAACCAAAACCTATAACCAAAAGCAAAACCAAAACCTATAACCTAAACCCGAACCCATTCTCAAATCCCAAAACCTATAACCTAAACCTAAACCTATAACCTATAACCTAAACCAAAACCTATAACCTAAACCAAAAACAAAACCTATAACCTAAACCCGAACTCATTCTCAAATCCCAAAACCTATAACCTAAACCTAAACCTTAACATAAACCTATATCCTATAACCTAAATCAAAACCTATAACCTAAACCAAAACCAAAACCTATAACCTAAACCCGAACCCATTCTCAAATCCAAAAACCTAAACCCTAAACCAAAACCTATAACCTAAACCAAAACTAAAACCTATAACCTAAACCTAAACTAAAGCCAAAACCTATAACATAAACCCAAACCCATTCTCAAATCCCAAAACCTATAACCTAAACTAAAACCAAAACCTATAACCTAAACCCGAACCGATTCTCAAATCCCAAAACCTATAACCTAAACCGAAACCAAAACCTATAACCTAAACCCGAACCCATTCTCAAATCCCAAAACCCAAACCTAAACCTAAACCGAAACCTAAAACCGAAACCGAAACCGAGAACCTAAACGCAAAGCCCGAAACCTAAACCGGAACCGAAGCCGAGAACCGAAACGCAAATCCTAAACCGGAACCTATAACTTAACGGAAACCTATACTTATAACCTAAAACTATTCTCAAATCCCAAAACCTAGAACCAAAACCTAACCTTTTCCTAAACCTATAACCTAAACTCAATTCCTTAAATCTAAACCTAAACCTATAACCTAAATTCAAATCCCTAAACCTTAACCTATAACCTAACCTAAACCTATACTTATAACTTAAAACTATTCCCAAATCCCAAAACCTATAACCTAAACCTAACCTTTCCCTAAACCTATAACATAAACTCAATTCCCTAAAGCTAAACCTACGCCTAATCCTAATCTCAACTCCCTAACCTAAACCTAAACCTAAACTTGAAAACCCAAACTTAAACCCAATCCCGAACCTGAACCCGATTTCCTAAACCTAAACCATAACCCATTCTCAAATCCAAACACCTAACCCGAACCCATTCTCAAATCCCAAAACCTATAACCTAAACCGAAACCAAAACCTATATCCTAAACTCGAACCCATTCTCAAATCCCAAAATCCAAACCTAAACCTAAACCTAAACCTATAACCTAAACTCAAATCCCTAAACCTAAACTTAAACCTAATCCTATAACTTAAACTCAAATCCCTAAACCTTAACCTATAACCTAACCTAAACCTATACTTATAACCTAAAACTATTCTCAAATCCCAAAGCCTATAACCTAAACCTAACCTTTCCTAAACCTATAACCTAAACTCAATTCCCTAAACCTAAAGCTAAATCTATAACCTAAACTCAAATCCCTAAACCTTAACCTATAACCTAACCTAAACCTATACTTATAACCTAAAACTATTCCCAAATCCCAAAACCTATAACCTAAACCTAACCTTTCCCTAAACATATAACCCAAACTTAATTCCCTAAAGCTAAACCTACACCTAATCCTAATCTCCACTCCCTAACCTAAACCTAAACCTAAATTTGAAAACCCAAACTTAAACCCAATCCCAAACCTGAACCCGATTTCCTAAACCTAAACTATAACCCATTCTCAAATCTAAAAACCTATAACCTAAACCTAAACCAAAACCAAAACCTATAACTTAAACCCAAACCCATTCTCAAATCCCAAAACCTATAACCTAAACTAAAACCAAAACCTATAACCTAAACCCGAACCCATTCTCAAATCCCAAAACCTATAACCTAAACCTAAACCTTAACCTAAACTTATAACATATAACCTAAACCAAAACCTATAACCTAAACCAAAATCAAAGCCTATAACCTAAACCCAAACCCATTCTCAAATCCCAAAACCTATAACCAAAACCAAAACCAAAACCTATAACCTAAACCCGAACTCATTCTCAAATCCCAAAACCTATAACCTAAACCTAAACCTTAACATAAACCTATAACCTATAACCTAAATCAAAACCTATAACCTAAACCAAAACCAAAACCTATAACCTAAACCCGAACCCATTCTCAAATACAAAAACCTAAACCTAAACCTATAACCTATAACCTAAACCAAAACCTATAACCTAAACCAAAACCAAAACCTATAACCTAAATCCGAACCCATTCTCAAATCCCAAAACCTATAACCTAAACTTAAACCTTAACCTAATCCTATAACCTAAACTCAAATCCCTAAACCTTAACCTATAACCTAACCTAAACCGATACTTATAACCTAAAACTATTCCCAAATCCCAAAACCTATAACTTAAACCTAACATTTCCCTAAACCTATAACCTAAACTCAATTCCCTAAACCTAAACCTACACCTAATCCTCATTTCAACTCCCTAACCTAAACCTAAACCTAAACTTGAAAACCCAAACTTAAACCCAATCCTGAAGCTGAACCCGATTTCCTAAATCTAAACCATAACCCATTCTCAATTCCCTAAAGCTATAACCTATAACCTATAACCTAAACCTAAGCCTATAACCTTTTCCTAAACCTTTAACCTAAACCTAAACTTAAAACATAAATGTATTCTCAAATCCTTAAACCCAAACCTACACCTAATCCTAATCTTAACACCTTAACCTAAACGTAAACTTGAAAACCCAAACCTAAACCCGATCCCGAATCCGAACCCAATTTCCTAAACTTAAACCTTAACCTATAATCAAGTTTCCAAAGCTATAACCTATAACCTAAACCTTAACCTAAACCTAAACCTAAACTTATAACCTTAACCTAAACCAAAACCTATAACCTAAACCTTAACCTATAACCTAAACTTAATTATAACCTATAGCCTAACCTTAACCTAAACCTTATCCTAAACCAAAACCAAAACCTATAATCATATGGTGAGACCATTTCTTTTGTGTCAATTTCATTCCTCTTGGAGTTTTTTTTTTTTTTTTTTTTTTTTTTTTTTATAATTTTTTAAATTCATTGAGAAAAAAAAAGTGGTTATACATAATGCACTTTTTTCACTTTGTCTTTCTTTTCCCCAATGGGCATTCTAATTTATGAATGACATGACTGTTTGTAGGATGATGAAATATACGAAGTTGTTGAAATTTTAGGGTGAAGTCGAGTACATTTCTCTAATGAAGCCAAAGATTTGTATTTTCAGCATTATTGTAATTGATTGAATGAATTGGATTGTAATTGATTGAATGAAGGATTGTAATTGTAATTGATTGAATGAAGGATTATAATTGATTGAAATTGAATGAATGAAGGATTGTTATTGAATGAATGAATGATTATACAGGTGGTAATTGAATGAACAAATGATTATATATAATTTTTTAATGTACAAAATAGCTACGGATATTGACCGTAGCAACTAATCTGACAGGTGTAGCCTTTATTAAATCTGGCATATTGCTACGGACTTTTAGCTACAAATAATATCCGTAACTGTTTGAAGTTTTCGCTACAGATATAATTGCTACGGATTATATCTGTAGTTGTTGGAACCTATAGCTACGTATTAAATCCATAGCCATAGGTTCCAGACCTATTGTTATGGCACCTACGATTACGGTCGTGCCAAGGACTAGCTACAGACTAAAATCGTAGCCATAGGTAGTGTTTGCGGCATGACTGAGTAGCTTTTCCCCTGATTTTATAGGACTAGGGTAGTTTGCTTTATGCCGTTCTAAGATAATCGGCTTTATGCCGTTAGGTTAGTTTGCTTTCTAAATCATTTTAGGATAGGTTGCTTTCGTTGGTTTCACTCTTGTGCTGACCCACTCTCACGCTGATATCTCTTTGGAAAGATTGTTACATTTCCTTGTCAAGTACTATCTTTTCATCACTTCTCTTTTACTTTCATTGTCCATGTGCATTACATGCTTATTTTTTTTACATTAAGGACAATATAGATTTCAGGTTAGGGATGGAAGATTAGGTTACCTAATCAGTCTTTTCTCAGTCTTGAGCAAAATTTGTGAAAATTTTTAAAATTTTTTAGAAATTCTTTTGATTTTGAGGGCCATCTTGATTTTAAAAGTATATGATACGTAATGTTGGTAATTTATGACTCTTAGATTCAGCTATCTTTAGATTTCACAGTTAAGTTTGAACTATTGATCTATTATTAGAAGTTTTAAACATTGATTGAGTCATGATTTCACATATCACACCTAGCTTACACATTATAGCTTCAATTCGATATTGAATTGTTAACCGGGTGATCATTAAGCATGGAAGGAACCAACGTGGAGAATTTGTCCATCATGTTCATTCAAAGAAAAAAAATTAATACCTAGCTAAAAAACAGTTGTCTTTGGAAAGGATTGGGTGAATAGTCTTCACCATGGGTTTGCTCCCTATAGGTGAGAGTTCGATTCCCCTCCTTGGCTTTACCTTTAAAAGGTTGACATAGCGTGAAAGCCATTACTGAAAAAAATCAAAAGCTGAAAGAATGAAAAGTTGAACTGTAAGGAAAGTTTTGGTTTAGGTTATGGTTATCCTGAATGCTCTTACGATTATCAATGTTATCATGAAAATACAGAATTTAGCCTTTGATTGTGATAAGTTTAGGTTTCACTATACACCCATGGAACTCAATGTTTAGGATTTTTCTAACCGATGGATTAATACTTTGAACTTGACTATGAAGTTTACCGTGCACTTGAGTCCAGGAGAAAGTAATGCCCAACATTCATGAATCGTAGAATTCTATTGACTGGATTGTTATTCAAAAATCACTTGAGTTTATCAAAATTATCCTCTAATTCTCAACTTATTTTTCTCATACTTTGCTTGGGACTAGCAAAATTCTAGTTGGGGATTGTGTTGAGGATCAAATATTTCATATTAGACCCTAGTAATTACCTGATTTTACGAACATGATACAGTTTAATGGCCTATTTTAATCGTGTTTGTGATGTAAGGTGTATTTAGTAGCCTGGACTGAAAAGGGCTACTAAAAGCATGAATTTAATGCTCAGAAGTCACCAAGGCAAGGGATGGACCCCAAGGGACCGAGATCGAAGAATTTACATGCCAGAGATCCAAGAAAATCATGCAACTCACGCTAAACAGGCCCGAAAATCGTTCAGAATGCAAGATCACAGGGTTCCCACCATCCGTTCGGCTTGAAATTTCATATATCGCTTGAGGACCATAAATTAACCGTACACGTCAAATTTCAGCTATTGGATCCTTGTAAAAGTGACTCAACAGACATATCAGCCCATAAATCTCTGATTTGGGGCCCACCTGATACTTGGATATGCTTCAATTTTGGTCTCAAACCCTTAAATGGGGTGGAACAATGAATGGTTGGAGCGGATTTTCTATACACATCACGATGGATCGCACGTGGGACCCATGAGCACTGTGCACAAGTGCACCAGCCGTGCACCGCATCCCATAAAGTCAGTCATCATACGCTGACCAACTCAATCCGATTTTTTGTGCCTAGTGTCTAGCAAACGCACCCATCTGATGCTGCATTCTCTAGTGGGCCCCACCCTCATTCATATAGACGATCTGAACCGTTCATTCACTCCAAGGGGTAGGGACGACCCTATCCATGATGGCCTTTTGGTCCCATGAAAACGTACACACGTGGATTGCATGAAAGCGCTGGATGGACGGCGAATTGATTTTATACAGTGGACCACACCAAAACTCGACCAAAACCACTCCTTTTCGACTGAAATTTTGCCAGAAGTCCAATGAACAGGGTGAATTTCACCAAAAACATCACTGTAGGGCCCACCGATCACGTCAGCGTAAAAACTTTCTAAAACGGACGTCCGGACGCATCCGGGAGTTGCAGGGAGTTGTGGCCCACCATCCTTAATCGGTTGGATGATCTGAACCGTTCAGAGGAATCCTAGGTCAAAAAAGGCCGAAACCATGACGTTAGAATGGAAGATGGGATGACCACCATTCCGGAAATTCAATTCAAACGTAAAGAGTTGCGCTTTCTCTTTTGCGGCTACACGAGGAGTTGCGTACAAGCTCCCAGCCACCGACCTATCCTTGCTTCTATATAAGGGAGAGAGAATGGGACGTAAAGGGCATCCTTGGAGGCTATCTTTGGACGTGTGGGGCAGTCGTGGAGGCGTGGCGAGACCGTGGAGCATAAGAGGATGCAAGGGAGAGAGAAAACATGGAGAGGCTGCCTATCAAGAGTTTTTCCTTCCTTTTCTTCTTATTATTTTTATTTTTCTAAGAGGTTTTTAGTGCCATCATTTTTATGTTAGGCTAAACCTCTTAGCTAGGGTTAAGAGGTGAAGCTTGTAGTGTGATGGGTTGGTTCTACGGCTTTGATTCATGTTACTTGAACTCTCTTTGATTATAGTTTGATTAATAGGAATGCTTTCAATTTTAAGTGGTTTGTTGTGACTTAAATTACAGTGGATCTGCGATAGCTTTGAGCATATTCTTAGCATTATAGGGTTTGTGAATTTGGGAACCCTGTTGTTCACCATCGTCTCCTGGGCATGGTTGGATGACGAAATCCTTCCTAACATTCATACATCCCTTAGATTGGATGTGGATTGACTAAATTTTGTTGTTTGATTTGTCTCATGGGCATGGTTTTGTGATGGAATCAATTCTAATTCTCATACCTATCTTCTCTTGGAAACTAGATCAAAGGAAGTTCAGATTGGCTTTTAATGAAATATCTTCCAACTGGATGAAAATAGGACTCTGATTCCAGTTGTGTTTATGAATCGAGCATAGATCTCTCTGATCTCTACAAGTGGATCCTTAGCACCCAAGTTTCCCACATTTGAATTTTATAAGTTTTAGTTTAAATAGTTCACCATTATCCTCCTGACTTATTCCAGATTTACATTTATTCTTTGCCTAGTTCTGAGTTATAGTTACTTTCAGATGACGTACAAGGTTTAGTCCCTGTGGATTCGACCTCGGTCTTACCGAGATTATTACTACATCACAACCCTATACTTGGGGTGTGAACACCGATCGCTTAGTTGATATACCGAGAGGGGTAATCGAGGATGTGTTGGTCCAGGTTGACAAATTCTACTCTCCAGTAGATTTTATCGTTCTAGATACAGAACCCATCAGTAACATGAGCACTCAGATTCCCGTCATTCTTGGTCGCCCATTCCTTGCCACTTCAAACGGAATCATTAATTGTAGGAATGGAGTCATGAGTATGTCTTTCGGGAATATGACATTGGAGTTAAATATCTTTTTCAATACTGGCAGATGGTTCGAGGATGATGATGATTTCTACGATATTAACATGATTGACTCTTTCGTGGAAGATAGAGCGCCTCTGACCTTATCCTCTGACCCTCTAGAGATGTGCCTAGCCCACTCCCATGATTTTAATAATGACATGATTAGGGAGATGAGTGCCATGTTTAATACTGCGCCGATACTTAAAGTTAACCGGTGGAGGCCACAATTTGAAGAGTTGCCCCAAACCGATGCAGTGCCTCTACCGTCTAACCTCAAAGCACCGAAGCTTGACCTAAAACCTTTACCCTCTAATTTGGAATATGCCTATTTAGGTCAAGAAGAGACATACCCAATGGTGATTTCATCCCACCTTGAGAACAAATAAGAGAGTTTGCTCATTTATACTCTCGAAGAAGATCAAAGAGTTATTGGACATATCATCACAGATCTCGATAGGATGAATGAACTCCTTTCAACTAATGTTTCGACTCTTTGGATGATTGTTTGGCACACTTTGCAGATTCAAATGATCCCATGACTCGCAAGATAATACCTCGGTAGTTGTCACGGATCGAGAGACCCTTATTCTGAAGTACCTCCTCCCCCAGATCCTAAATGTTTACCACTAAAGGTGGAAGAGCTGCGAATTGAACCGAAGATTGAAACTTCGACACCTACTACGAAATTTTCTAAATTTCATCTATTTATAGTCTCTGATTCATCATGGTGTACTAACTTTGAAGTTTTTTCTGCCACATGTGAATCGTATATGCTTTGAACACTTCAGAAGATTAAAAGGAAACTTTATACTAAGGTCCATCAATTTTTCTGGACATTCATGCTCCAGGACATCCAAGCATATTGTAAAAAGGGCTTCTAGATGATCTTGTTGAGAAACCTTCTAAGAAATTTACCAAGATATTGGCCGAAGGAAGAACCTGGATGCATGACTGAGTAGATTTCCCGTGCTTTCACAGTTGAGGATTAGAATTTGCTGCTTTCATAGGACTAGGGTAGTTTGGTTTATGTCGTTCTAAGATAGTCAATTTTATGTCATTAGGTTAGTTTACTTTCTAAGTTGTTTTAGGATAGGTTGCTTTCATTGGTTTCACTCTTGTGCTGACCCACTCTCACCCTGATATCTCTTTGAAAAGGCCGTTCAATTTCCTCGTCAGGTACTATCTTTCCATCACTTCTCTTTTACTTTCGTTGTCTCATGTGCATTGCATGCTTATATCTCTTACATTGAGGACAATGTAGATTTTAGGTTGGGGATGGGAGATTAGGTCACCTAATTAGTATTTTCTTGGTCTTGAGTAAAAATTGTGAAAATTTTAAAAAAAATTTCTAGAAATTTTTGTGAATTCAAAGTGATTTTAACCGTCATCTTTGATTTAGATGTATAAGATTGGTAATTTATGACTCTTGGATTTAGTTATCTGTTAGATTTCACAGTTAATTCGAATTGTTAATCCATGATTAGAAGTTTTAAACATTGATTGAGTCATGATTTCACATGTCATACCTAGTTTACACATTAAAGCTTCAGTTTGATATTGAATTGTTAACCCGGTAGTCACTAGGCATGGAAGGAGCCAACCTGGGGGATTTTTCCATCATGTTCAAGAAAAAAAGAAAAAAAAAGTGTCCTTAGAAAGGGTTGGGCGAATGATCTTCATCATAGGTTTGCTCCCTATAGGTGAGGGTTCGATTTCCCTCCTTGGTTCTACCCGATACATGTGGTCGTGGGTGAATGGTCTTCACCATAGGTTTGCTCCGTATAGGTGAAGATTCAATTCCCCAAGGTTAACGAGGCATGAAAGCCGTCGATCAAAAAGATTTTGAACTGTAAGGCAAGTTTTGGTCTAGGTGCAATTCTTCAAAATTTTCCTTTTGGTTATCTATATTATCATGAAAATTGACGATTGGACCTTTAGTTGTGATAAGTCAAGGCTGCACTATACACCCATGGAACTCAATGTTTAGAATTTTTCTAATGGATGGGTTAATACTTTGAACTTGACTATGAAGTTTACTAGGCGCTTGAGTCTAGGAGAAAGTAATTCCAACATTCATTAATCTTAGAATTCTCGTATCTGGATTATTTTGCAAAATTCACTCGAGTATATAGAAATTATCCTGTAGTTCTCAACTTATTTTTCGCATACCTTGCTCGGGACTAGCAAAATGCTGGTTGGGGATTGTGTTGAGGGTCAAATATTGTACATTATACCCTAGTTATTACCTGATTTTACGAATATGATACTGTTTAATGGCTCATTTCAATCGTGTTCGTGATACAAGGTGTATTTAGGAGCATGGACTGAAAAAGGGTACTAAAAGCATAGATTTAACGCTTAGAAATCACCAAGGTAAGGGACTGTCACGTCCCGAACTCGGAGACCGGGCTCACAAAATTCCCGATCGCCGAATCCGGCACCGACAGCCTCCGTAGAACCCCATTCTCGGCTCCCAACGCCCATACGCCAGGTTCCGATCCTGGGATGCTACAAGGAGGATTTCTAATAATCCATTTGATTCGTAATGAGCATAACCACAAGCATAACCCACGAACAATAACCACAAGAACACCATCACAAAATCTACTATGAACAAAAACTTGAATACAGTGTGTATAAAGGGAAATACAAGATAGTGGTAATATCAAAACTCCAAAAGCTCGGCGGCACGCTCCAACAGCGGCGAGACTACAGCTGCGTCCTGGCGTCACCTGCACGCATCAATCGTGCATAAGCTTATAGAAAGCTTAGAGGGTGGTGTAAGTGTGTGCGAACGTGCTCAGAATGCAATGTCAGAGTGATGCGGAATCATGCTGATGAGTACGTAAATGCAACCAGCCGTACCAAGGCTATGCAGTACAAGATGTGAATGTTATCGGCCATAACAAGGCCATGCGAAACAATATGTAAGTCAAGTATGCCAATCCCCATCCAAATCCTTATGTCAATACAGTTCTCAGTCTGGATAATCACCGGGGTTCAGTACACTCCAAATGGCACTGTCTCTCTCCAAGCAGCACAGTCCAAGTGAGCGTAAGAAACCTCACTATCTGCCTGGCCAATAGTCAGCCAATACCTATCCGGCACGTCGATAGCGAACCCATTTCCGAGCTGGTCAAACTCAGCCTAGTAATGCCCCCTGCTCTCGGGCGAGTAAGGCCACACCCCTTTCCAACCGACCACGACACAGTGGGAGACGCGACCTCATGGTATTCGGCCCTCGTACGCTCATATATCCACTCGGTCTCGACGTTGGAGTCATCCTCTGGTACCATCGGGTTCAGGGACTCTCACCCAGGGACATCTATGGCGCCCCAATTGCTTGGAATAAGATTTTCCGGTATCCAACCAGCCACCCACGATACATCTGTGGAGGCTATGGCCCTGATGTCGCTAGGGCATATCACAATCACACAGATGCAAATGCATGAACCACTCTACCAATCATGCAACCATCCTGCGTAAAGCACGCACTCATGTAGGGCAACTCCGCCTATCAGGGAGCCCGTAAACAGTCTGCCCGAAGGCATATGCTATGATCAGACACTCCTCATCTCAAGCATACATATGATGCGTATGATTATGAATCATGGGCTGTGCTAAACATGTTATAAAGCAATAAACTATCCTCTCAATGAAGATGGGCCTATATGGCCTACATGAAACAGATGTGGGCCTATCAGTGGCCTTAGGGAGAGTTATAATGTGGACATCGAACCACATTACTCGTACAATGTGGACGTCAAACCAACATTGTCCCCAAGGCTCGGCTCGCCTTAAATACCATTAAATAAATTATGGTGAAATCACACATTGCAATGTGCCTTAGGTACACCTCCTTGGGCCTCAAATATATCAAATGGGCCGTATCTCATGGGTCTTATATTCATCAAGTGGAACATCCCAATGAGCCTCACCAAGAGGCCTTAGGTACATTGCAATGAGTCATCACCCATGGGCCTTAGAATGCATTAAAATGAGCTTAATCACGTAAGTTTTATGTGTATCAAATGGGCCTAATCACATAGGCCTTATACATATTAAAGTGGGCCTCAACAATGGGCCACAGGTACATCAATTTGGGCCTCAGAACGTGGGCCTATATATATCGAAGTAGGCCCCAACAACAGGCCTAAAAACTCGTCAAGATGGCCTACCAACATGGGCCCATATATGCCCAAGTGGGCCTCAATGATGGCCTGAATATACATCAAGATGGGCCTGAACACGCTAACCCATATGTTTCCAAGTGGGCCTCAATAATGGGCCTATATGCATGCCAAATGGGCCAAAACACACTAGCCCATACACTAAAGTGGGCTCCATGTGAGGCCCGCCATAATGTTTATTTCCCCATCCAATCTGTTGATAAGGTCACATGAGTCTAGGGCCCACTATAATATTTATTTTCAATCCAACCTATTCATGAGGTCTCATGGGCCTTGGGCAGAGCCCACTGAAATGCTTATTTGCCTCCAATCTGTTCATAAGGTCACACAGCCAAGGAGGGGCCCACCGTAATATTTATTTGCTGTCCAAACTGTTCATGGGGCCAGCCCCATATGAACACTGTTTCCTGTAACGTGGTCTACTTGAGATTGGGATTTACCTCATTTTTGGGCTCGTGCCTTGAAATAATCCGACAAAATGGATGGACGGCGTGGATGGCACGCATACATCATGGTGGGGCCCACGGCAGGAGCCGTGGGTCTGCTGCAGGCGCCCGCTCGCTGTCAGTAGCAGCAGCAGACGCTGCTGCTGCTGATTATTTTATTTATTTATTTATTTATTTATTTTATTATTATTATTATTTTTTTTTTTTTTTAATAGGGCCCACTGAGAGGTGATCCAGCCCACCCATTATGTGTGTTCCACCCGAATAAGGGTCCAGATCAAGTTTCAGCCGCTTTCAAAAAATTCAGGTAGGCCCCACCAAGTGGTTTTTATATGTTTAGGCATGTCTCCACACGACTTTAGATGGTATGGCCCACCTGAGTTCCGTATACGGCTGATTTTTGGATGGCCCATGTCCAGGGGGGAGGCCCACCCAATGCACGGTGCAGATGCTCGAAATGCATCACAGTGGGGTCCACAGCTGGGCCGTGAGGCCCAGCCTATTCGGTCCGCCGCCAGCAGCCGCAGGCGCTGCCTGCGCTGCCAGCAGCAGCAACGCTGCAATTTTTTTATTTTATTTTATTATTATTTTTTTTTAAATGGGCCCACCGAAATGTGATTCACAATCCAGCCCATCCATTAAGTGTGTCTCGCTGTTCTACCCGTCCAGAACAAGTTTCAGCTGCATCCAAACATCGAGTGGGTCCCACCGAGTACTTTTATGTGTTCTGGCATGTCTTTACATGATTTCAGATGGTATGGCCCACCCGATGATCAGATCGCCTTGAAACTTTGGCTCAACGCCTAATATTATTTGAAGAACATAATGGACGGCGTGGATCATCCTCAAACATCAGGGTGGGGCCTGCATAAGCAGCGCACACCAAAAAGCAATTTTTTTTTTTTATACGTATGTTCCTTCACGTCCAGCGTCCAGAGACGCTGGACGTTATACACAGAACTCGTGGTGGTCCCACGTACACAGACCTCATGGTGGGTCCCACATGCACGTGGCCCACCATGCACATATTTATATATATTAATATAATATTAGTATAAAATAAATATAATAAATTATATACCATGTGGACTTCCCACCATCCCAAAAAATGGTGATGGATGTCTCCTTAAAAATGTAGTGGGCCACACCAATGATGAATGGAGTGGATTTAACATGATTTAGTGGGACCCACTTCATTCTAGGGAGAGAAAAGAGAGAGAAGGATAGGGAGAGAGAGAGAGAGAGATACACGTGTGAGATAGAGGAGGGACCCCGCCACTATGGGCCCTCCATTTCTTACATTCATACATCAAACGGGTCCCACCACATGTGGCCCAAAAAAAAATTGAGAAATAACAGTGGATCACCCACCTCTTGCACTCCTCCTTGCTCCTTAAGGCTTGTATACGCCTATGCTCAACGTTCAACGGTGGCGATGAGTTTTGATGGTGAGGATGAGAGATGAGAGGGTGGGCCACACTTGTGCTTTTGGGAGAGAGGAAGCTTGGACGTTGGAACCCCTTGGTTGCTTGGGAGATTTAGAAATGAGAGAGAGAAAGAGAGAGAGAGATATGGATGGGATGATGATGTAAGGAAGATGGGGGGTGGCATGGGAGAGTTTGAAATGTTGTAAAAAGTGGTATGGTTTGGTTTGAAATTGTAAAAAGTGGTATGGTGAGGGGAAAGAGAATATGACTTTTAGAAAAGGAGGGATGGGTTGCATGTTCACATGGCATGGTGTGTACTTGACATGATTTGATGGGACATCTCGTAGAGATTCCCTCGAGATTCGCAACGTGCGGCGTTTCTTCGAACCGAACGCTGACTGACATCTTCCCACCTAGGTATCGGATCGGTGCGTGAGTCGCGGCGTTAGAACCGCGGCGACGACGCAGTCGCCAAGGTACAAGTTTCGGGTCGAGCCGACTCTTATATGCAAGACTCGGCTTAGGATCGCGCGCAACGTTGGAAATGGGTCGAGGATTGTCGGAATTCGACCGGTAGGATCGCGGAAGCTGACTGAACGGTACGTTTAGGTTACGGGTCTTACAGGGACGGACCCCAGGGGACTGAGATTGAAGAATCTACACGCCAGAGATCCGAGAAAATCATGCCACTCACGTTAAACGGGCCTGAAAATCGTCCAGAATGCAAGATCACAGGGTTCCCACCATCTGTTTGGCTCGAAACTTTATATATGGTCTGAGGACCATAAATTAATCGTACACGTCAAATTTCAGCCATTGGATCTTTGTGAAAGTGGCCCAACGGACATATCAGCCCATAAATCACTAATATGGGGCTCACCTGATCTCTGGATATGTCTCAATTTTGGACCCAACCCTTTAAGTTAGATGGGAAGGCGGATGGACGATGTGGATTTAATAAAACACATCACCGTGGGTCCCACTGGTACAAGCGTGTGCACAACACACGTGCACTGGCGAAACACCGAGTCAAGGGAGTCGGTCAGCGTACACTGACCTGCTTCCAGCAAAATAAAATAATAATAATAATAATAAATGGAAGTTTCCGTTTTCTGACGTGCGGACGCATAACCACTTGCGAACGGCTGTGGGCCATCATCATGACCCACATGAACAATCCGAACCGTCCATCATACAGAGGGGTGAAAAAAGGTCAAACCCATGTTGACCATGGGTAACCATGCACGTGCACGTTCCAGCCACAGCGACTACAAACAGACTGCCCTATAACGTCCAAAACGATTACAGCATGATTACTTCAGTGGGCCGCATTAAAAGCAATCCAAAACCATCCATTTCTTATCAGAATTTCGAGGCGCATCCAATGGAGGGAGTGGATTTCTCCGTCGACACTGATCTTGTGCCCCACCACTCATCAGCGCAAGAAGAAACGCAGAGTCTGCGCATGTCTGCAAAAACTGACCTCGTAGGCCAGTTCTGCAATTAAGGAGACAGACGGATCTATGATTCAAACAGTACAAAACCCTCTCAAGGTGGGACCAACCAAGCTCAAGGAGTTTGAACGACTCAGATCCTGTTAACGGATCAGTTATCAACGTCAAAAAGCAGGTCAAACGCGGTTCTTTCGCTGTTGCTGTGAAAGGGGAGTGCGTAAAAGCTCTCCAACAACTTTCTTCTTTTCTCTCCAGCCATCGACCTTCCTAAAGCCTATAAGAAAGGAGAGAAACGTGAAGGAAAGGATCATCTGGAACGTGAGTGGGACATGGGAGAGAAAGTGGTTGTTTTTCCTTCTTCTTTCTTTCATCTGTTATTTTCTTCTTTTCCTTTCATGGTTTTCCTAGTTTTAGCATGATCCTGTCAGGCTAAACCTCTTAGTTAGGGCTAAGAGGTGAAGCTTGTAGCGTGATGGGTAGTTTCTACGACTTTGATTCATGTTTATGAACTCACTTTGATTATGGTTTGATTATATGGAATATTCATAGTTTTTAATGGTTTGTTGTGACTCAAATTACAATGGATCTACGATAGCTTTGAGTGTTTTTTATGCTTGTACAAAGGTTATGGTCGTAGGAACCCTATTGTTCGCCATCGTCTCATGGACATGGTTGGATTATGGAATTCTTCCCTATGTTCATAACTCTCTCAGATTGGATGTGGATTGGTTAAATTCTGTTGTTTGCTTTATCTCAGGGGCATGGTTTTGTGATGGAATCAAGTCTAATTCTCATACCTCTCATCTCTTAAAGACTAGATCAAAGAAAGTTCAGATTTAATTTTTAATGTTATATCCTCCAACTGGATGAAGATTGGACTCTAAATCTAGTTATGTTCATGAATCAAGCGTAAATCTCCCTGATCTCTACAAGTGGATCCTTGGAAACCCTAGTTTCCCTACCTTTGAATTTTACAAGTTTTAGTTTAAGATTTCACTATTATTCCCTTAAAATTTCCTGATTTAGATTTTATCTTCACCTAGTTCTAGTTCTGGTTACTTTCAGATAACATACAAGGTTCAATCCCTGTGGATTCGACCTCGGTTTTACCGAGATTATCACTACATCGCAGCCCTATACTTGGGATGTGAACACATTTGTACTTAAACATGACCTGACTAACAACTTGAAGTAACCTGCTAGAGGTTTCCTAACTAGCTTAATACCTTCCATATGGAACCTTTCTAGCACCTTTTGCACATAACCCTTATGAGAACGCCATAGTTTTTCAGATTCTTTATCTCTGCTTATCTCCATGCCTATAATCTTCTTCGCAGCACCCAGATCCTTCATGTCAAATTCCTTACTTAACAAAGACTTAAATAAGTGTATATCCGGCTTGTCCTTTGCAACAATCAACATATCATATATGTAAAGCATTAGTAGTTGATTCCCACGGTGAAAGAGAAAAACACTTCCCTCTCCTCGTCCCCCTCATGTTGCTCAACCTGTAGCCAATTATATTATTCTTGAGGTACGTTGTTCTACTCGTCCATCACATCCTCCAAAAAGATTTATATGTTGTATCTTTTCTACTCTTGAGTCTGTTTCTATACCCACCTCATATTCTCAGGCTTCTACACGACAATGTTGGCAGGATGCCATGGTAGCCGAGTTATAGGCACTGACAAATAATCACATATGGGATCTCATTCCACACCCACTAAGCCACTAAGCGATTGGTAGTAAATGAGTGTATTCCATAAAGCTCAAATCAGACAGTAATCTTAAAAGGTACAAGGCTCATCTCGTGGCCCAATGATATAAGCAGGAGTACGACATTGACTATGTGGAGACCTTCGCCCAAGTAGCCAAGATGAAGACTGTCCAAACTCTTATTATAGTTGTTGCTACTTGTAGTTGGCATATTCAATAGATGGATGTCAAAAATGCTTTTCTTCATGGTCAATTACAAGAAATTGTGTGCATGGCTCAACCTCCTAATTCCAACAATAGTAATAAGGATTTCACATGCCGACTTCAAAAAATATTATATGTGTTAAAGCAAGCCCCCGTACTTGGTTTCAATAGTTTCACGAAGTAGTGATTGGAGTTAGCTTTACCCATAATGGTTATGATCCATCATCATTCACACGACATCCTTCTCACATGGCATTGTGATTCTACTGGTTTATATTGATGATTTGCTCTTAACAGAGAGTGATACATCAAGAATCACCGAACTCTAGTAGTTTCTTCAGTCATCATTTCACATGAAGGATATGGGATCGCTTACCTACTTCCTTGGATTAGAAGTTTCTCGTACCACCTGTGGTATCTTTGTCAACCAAAAGAAATATACCCAGTATCTCATCAACCTCACACAACTTTTAGATTAAAGGACAGTTGAAACTTTCACTACCAAAAAAACGAGGGAAGGCTTGGACTATAGAGGCCTATGGCTACGGATTTAATTTGTAGCTAAATAGCTACGGATTTAATCCATAGCTATAACATACTTAATCTGTAGCTAAAACATTCCTCCCCATAGGACCTTATTATAGATTGACGATGCTTAAGGGGCTCCATGGGGCCCATTGCAATATATTTGTTTTATCTAATCGGTCAATCAATTTTGAAATATTATTTCAGTGCACGAGCCCAAAAATTAGAGTGATCAAAAGTCTAAGTGGACCACACCATGAGAAAGAATGAAAAATAAATTTATATCATTAATATGTGGTGTGGTGCACCTAAATCTTAGATCTGACTACTTTTTTGAATAAACCATAAAAAGGAGCCGTTAAAATGAATGGACGGAGTGGATAGATAAAATACACAACGGTGGGTCCCACAAGTTCGAAACTAAATCAAGATGGTGATGTTTGTCACCCCTAAAACCCAATCCTATCCGCGCTCCTCTCCTGCGCGCACCCAAATTCCCAAAACCAAAACCCTCTCTCTCTTGCACTGACCCTCTGCCTTTCCCTCTCCCTCTCGCGATCTCTCGCACTCCCTCATCCTCTCTCTATCACTCAGTCCCATTTCCCTCTCTCTGTTTCCCAACCTCTCTGTCTCTCTCGCTAGGGTTTTTAAAACACCCTTTCGCCGCAAACTCACCATTGATCTATGAGCACATTCCGTGCTAGGGTTTTCGAAACCCCTTTCATCCAACCCTCGTCACTGCCCCGGCTCATCCACGAGCCGCAGCCCCTGTGACCACAACATGCATTCGTCCGTAACCACCACCCCTGCTCGTGTTTGCTTGATCCTCCAAGGAGTCTCAGGTGGTTAGACGTTCCAGGCATTCAACAATCATCTGATTGCAATTTCTTCTTTGCTTAGGTACATGATGATGGATCTATTTTTTTTATTGAATTTCTATGCAAGGATGAAGATCGATTGAGAGGGGCTCTCAAGTTTTTTTTTTTTTTTT
>JAJHSJ010001179.1:0-35045 GCA_021015155.1 Magnolia officinalis | reverse complement strand
TATACATGTATACATATATATATATATATATATGTTGATGGTCAAGTATTGCATATTATCCCCCTTTATATCTTGGTTTTATGAACATGATAATGCTTAATGTTCTATTTACTTATGTTTGTGTTGTAAGGTAAATTTAAGAGCTTAGATTGAAAATGGTGCTAAAAGCATAGATTTGATGCTCAAGAATCACCAAGGTAGGCAAGAGATGGATCTTAGGAAACCAATATTGAAAAATTCACATGCCAAATATTCAAGAAAATCAAGTGAAAAATGAAGAGAATCAAATATTTGAAGTGAAGAAAAGGAATCCTGAAATCGTCTTAAAAAAACATATTTTGAAACTCTGGGTCATTTCGTGAAATTGCGCAGAGTAAAATCTATTTCGAAAAACTGCGTAGAGTAAAGTTTATTTTAGCAAACTGCGTAAATTTGAGGCGGTTTTTAGAGTTTACCAACTAGGTACGAAAGTTGAAGTTTCACAACTATAAACAGGACTCTCTAGGATGCTTATAGACATCTTCTAGGGTTTAAAGAGTGGAGCAAAAGGATGGAGAAGCCGTTGCCAAGAATTTTTCTTCTTCTTCCTTAGTTGTTTTTATGTTTTTCTTAAGAGACTTTGATCCAATTATATCTATGGTTGGTTAAACCTCTTATCTAGGGCTAAGAGGTGAAGCTTGTAGCATAATAGAATGTTTTTATTGCTTTAATTCATGCTTATGTTGAACTCCATGGATTCTAATTTGATATTTAAGGAATACTTTTAATTTTTAATGGTTTATTGTGACTTAAATTACAGTAAATCTGCAATAACTTTGAGTATCTTCTTTTCCTGATTTGATATTGTGAAATTAGTAAGTCCCGTTGTTCACCATCGTCCCTTGGGCATGGTAGGGTGATGGAATCATTCCTAATCTTCGTAATTTTCCTGCTTTGAGATTATGGGATTGGTAAATCCCGTTGTTTGTCATTGTCTCCTGGGCATGGTTTGGTGATGGAATCCCTGCCAATTATCATAGTTCTCTTGCATTAAGAATTAGGTCAATGGAAGTTCAGATTTTATTTTATTGATATATTTTTCAATTTGATAGGATGAGACTCTAATTCTAATTGTGTTACTTAAATCAAGTAAGAGGGCTCCCTGATCACTACAAGTGGATCCTTGGCACCCTCGTTCCCACCTTTAAATTCTTAGTTTTAATTACTATATTCACAATTACTCTATCAAATACTTCAGAATTAGTTTCACATATCCTTCTAATTATACTTCTAATTAATTTCATAAACGTACAAGTTTCAGTCCCTGTGGATTCAAAATCGGTCTTACTAAGATTATTACTACATTGCAACCCTACACTTGGGGTTGTGAACAATATACATGTATATATATACACATATACATATATATACATACACACATATACGTATATGTATATACATAGAAACATATATACACACATCTACATATACACATATAAATATACATATACATACAAATACAAATACATATACATATACATATACAAATATACATATACATATACATACATATACACACATTCATGTATACATATACATTCACACATATACATATATAAATATACCTATACACATATACATATACATACATATACACATATTCATGTACATATATGCATACATGTATACATACATATACACACATATACATATATATACATATACATACATACACACACATATACCCGCTTGCGGGGAAACTCAAATCTTCCAGGTATAACATAAAACACCCAAGTATATAAGACCCAACATATATGAAAGTTTTTATTTATACTTATATTTTATAATAAAAATAATGTTTCTCACATAATGATTAGTTTAGCTTTAAAATCAATCTAATTAGTCATCTAAATGGGCTTAATAAAATTACATACTTTTATCCAAATTTTTCTATGTGACAATTTGATTTTTTAACAATTCCATACTCTAAACTCCGATTGGTGTGAATATAAAACATCTTACCTGTAACTAACTTACAGGTTATCTAAACACAGAAACTAAGTTACCTGTAAGTTAGTTACAACTTACACCCAAACAAGATTACCTGTAACTTTCTTTCACGTGTAAGTATGTTACCTGTAACTTATTTACAACTTAAAAAACTTACAGGCATCCAAACGCAACCTTAGAGACGAAATAATGAGTCCATGTTAACAGTAATTACGTATAAGAAATCAATATTTCTAATACATAATTACTGTTAATTAAAATAAGATGAACTCATTTTTTAGGCGTCTACCTAACAGGGCCTTGGGCTTAAGCATAATAGTTCCAAAAGATGGAAATTTTTAAAAAGAAAAATGAAAAGAAATAATATTTATTAATATTTATACCTGTTTGAAATTGTGATGGCCCTTCATTAGAGGTAGGGATGATGATCTTTTAAAAGGAAGAAAACAAACGACGAGAAAATAGTTTTGGAGTTGCGAGCACAGTAGTTAGTGGGGTTAGGGTTATGTCTGCCAAGAGAAGGTGAGAGAAAGGTCGTGGGAGGAAAGATTGAAGAGGAGATCACTTGACACGTGCCAATGACGTAGACGAGATCATGGTCGCCATGACCATTAACTGACCCGAAATTAACAAGGTTCACCCATCACTTTAATCGATTTGAATCAAACAAATGTGGCCCACCTGATGAGGGGTGGACCAATCAAAGTTTTTACACACGTATTTATGGCCACATTTATGTTGGCACATGTATTTATGTTGGCCGCAATGATGAGGGTGGATTTTGTTGAGCCCGTCGTGATGTATGGGTTTTATCCACACCGTTCATCCATTTTTCCATATTATTTTAGTGTAGGAACCCAAAAATCAAGTGGACCATACTGTCGGGATAGATCGCCCACCATTAAAACTTATTGGAACCGTACATCCTTACCACGTCCCATGGACGAGTCTCCGTGGTTATATATATATATATATATATATAGAGAGAGAGAGAGAGAGAGAGAGAGAGAGAGAGAGAGAGAGAGTAATGCTCACAAACAACTAGTTAGACAATTCAAATAGGTCCAATATTGTGTATTAAATAGCATAAACTCCTCCTTCAATTTAATATAATGTACCACATGAAGATATGTGAGATCAAGTCTTATATAAGTGTCTTGGAAATTATATGTCAAAGATGCAGTCCATTTTTAAAATAGAGACTATATATTAATTAAATTTTATATACTAAAAATTAGTACATCATTCTCATCATTGCAGCCACACATGTAAGTTGAATATGAACCGTTGAAATGAATTTTTAATGGCTTATTTTTTTATTTTTTATTTTACAGAAAATTAATATATTATTGATCACAAAAAATAAAATAAAAATTGTCTTCACCTACTTGTAAGGGACCTTACGTGATCAATAGATTGGATTTCTTACATATATGGAGCACTTTATCTAAATACATCACATGTATACAATGTTTTTAGTCATCCACAAATAGCTTCCTCTTTACTCTCTCTCTCTTCAATGAATGCATCTCTCGTTTAATTAATGTCATCTCTCCTGCTACAAAATGAAAACAAACCTAATTCTCTTTAACGTAGAGAGGGCTCTTGGAGGCCCACCATGATCTATGGTTTTTATCCATGCTGACCATCCATTTCGCTGGATTATTTTAGACTATGAACCTAAAAATGAGTCAGATCTAAGGCTTAAGTGGATCACACAGAAATGCCAACCATTAAAAACTTCTAAAAAGTTAAAAGTTTTGGATCAAGCAGATATTTGTGTTTTCCTTTCATCCATGTCTGTGTGACCTTATGGACAGGTAAGATGGTAAATAAACATCATGGTCGGCCCAGGAAGATTTCAACTGTGGGATTATTGTCGCAACTGTTTTTGGTGGTGTGGTCCAATTGAATTTTGGATTTGACTGGTTTTTGGGCTCATGCACTAAAATAATTTGAGAAAATTAATGAACGGTGGATATAACACATGCATCATGGCTGACCCACAGAATTTTCCACGCCAACACAACACTAACCTGGGTTGCTGTGTGGCTGCCCAATCGGAGTAAGTTTGTAACTCGGGGGTTGGTTTGTAACTCTCGGTCACACGTTAGTGGCTGTTTTACTGACCGAGGGGCCATGTTCATGCATGTGTTGTATATCAAGGACATCCATTAGTTTTTCCATATCAGTTTAGGACATGATCCCAAAAATGAAGTAGATCCAAATCTCAAATGGACCACACCACAGGAAACAATGTAATTAACCATTAAAAACTTTGTGGGGGCTACAAAAGTTTTGGATCAATCTGATATTTGTGTTTTCCCTTTATCAAGGTCTCTTTGGTCTTATCAACAAGTTGGATGGCAAAAAATCATTACGATGGGCCTTAGGAAGTTTTTAATGGCATGCGCTCAATGTCTATTGTTTCTTGTGATGTGGTTCACTTAAATTTATATATGCTACTTTTTGTAGACCATACGCTAAGATGATGTGTAAAAACTTATTAATAGCGTGAATATACAACTCATACATGAATGTGGGCCCCACAGTCTGGGTAGCACCCCACTACTTGTCATTTGGATAACACATATTCAGTCCCACCTTCTCGGTAGCGTCCCATTTCCGAGAACCAACAGTCGACAACAATGCCCACCCTATATTTTGTACGGGCCCCACCGTAATGTGTACCGTGAGATTCACTCTTATCATTGGATGTGTAATTCCATGCGGGGATTAGAGAAAAAAATCAGCTGATATATGATTCAAGTGGGCCAACCAAGAGAAACAGTTTCAAAGGTTAGTTTTCCCTGTATACTATTTTCGATTGTGTGGTCTAATTGAACCACAAATAGGGCTGATTTTCAGGCTCTTGGTGTAACATGGGGTGACTTATCTAATGGATGGGATGGATTTTACATAAACAGCATGGTGGGGCCATCCCAAGCCAGCAACTCCTCTCCTTCTTTAATTAACTTTCCATAGGCATCATTTATTAACGTTCATTAACATTTAAATAAAACAGTTAGCATTTAATTCAGACAGCTAGTTGGGAGGTCCAACTAGTTGTGTGTGAGCATTTCTCATATATATATATATATATATATATATATATATAGAAAAGGTACAATGCGCTCTAGCTGACGGTAAGCTTCCGTGAGGTCGAGCTGTGTGGGCCCCACCGTGATGTGTTTCGACCATCAACACCATGCATTTGATGGGTACCTTTTAAATTATGGGATATCCCAAAAATCAGTCGCATACGGAACTCAGGTGGGTCATACCATCTAAAATTATGTGAAGACAACGTTAAAACATATAAAAGCACTTGGTGGGGCCCACCTGAGTGCATGCGCCTGAAACTTGGTCTGAACCCTCATTCAAGTGGGACACACATATAATGGATGGACTGGATTTGCAAACCACATCTCGGTGGGCCGTCAAAAATGGTTATGAATGTTTTAATGGTGCATGGCCCCTCCCCACTTCTGTATGTGGTGTGGCCCACACAAGTCACGGATTGACTTGATTTTTGAGACCTAGGCCCACGATGGAATGGTGCATCTGACTGATGGGGCAGATGTTCGAAACACATCACGGTGGGGCCCACACAGCTCGACCTCATGGAGCGTTAAAATTGCATTTTCGTCCAACTAGCCATGCATTTAATGAAACAAGACCCTTTTAATTAATGCAAGTAGATGCTTCTCACCGCATACTAATTTCATTTTGGCATGGAAAAGGAGCCACGGCTTGGGTGGGCCCATCGCTATGTTAACGTAAAATCAACCCCAGCCATCAGGTATGTCACCCCATGTTAGATCAAGGTCTCAAATCTCATCCCCATCCTTAGTTCAAGTCAACCACACTAGTGGAAACAGTGTGCATGAAAAGTTTAACCTACTAAAGTATTTCCCATGGTGTGGCTCACATGAATCATATATGAGCCTGATTTTTGGGACCCATGCTTACTTTTGGTGTGACATCTAATGGATAGAATGGATTTCAGCGTTTCATCATGATATACCCCATGTGTGTGTGTGTGTGTCTATATAGAGTAGCTCGCACACAACTAGCTGGACATTGCATTTTCGTCCAACTAGCTTTGCATTTAGGGGGCATATCATGACGAAACTCTGAAATCCATTCTATCCATTAGATGTTACACCAAAAGTAAGCTTGGGTTCCAAAAATCAGGCCCATATATGATTCATGTGAGCCACACTATGGGAAATAGTTTAGTGGGTTAACCTTTTCATGTACACTGTTTCCACTAGTGTGGCTGACCTGAACTAAGGATGAGGATGAGAATTCAGACCTTGATCTAACATGGGGTGACATACCTGATGGTTGAGGTTGATTTTACATTAACACAGCGATGGGGCCCACCCAAGCTGTGGCCCCTTTTCCATGCCAAAATTCGTATGCGGTGAGAATTAAGCATTTACTTGCATTAATTAAGAGGGACTTGTTTCATTAAATGCATGGCTAGTTGGACGAAAATGCAATGTCCAACTAGTTGTGTGTGAGCATTACTCATATATATATATATATATATATATATATATATATATATATATATATATATTTTCTATGTGGACCATCCATCATATAGGACACAACTTCAAAGTGGGGTTGTCCATCAAGTGAGGCTTGCATTGGATGTGGACCATTTATTATTAGGGACCAATATTATGATGTGAATTGTCCTGTCCGAGACCCACCGTTAATGTTATCGTACATCATGCAGGGTCTACATTTATATTCATCACCCATCATGAGGAGCCCATCTTTGACTAAGGATGTCTGATGTGAATTGTCCTCGTGTGGGATCCACCATTAATGCTATTGCACATCATACCATGCTCACCTTTAATATCCATCAACCATTATGTAGAGACTAACTTTGACGTGGACCTCTTATATGAATTGTCCTCATATAGTACTCGCCATCAATGTTATTATCCATCATGCATGCCTACTTTTAATATCCACCACCCATCATGCGGAGCCCATCTTTGACGTAGACTTCTTACGATGAATTGTCCTCATGTAGGACCGACTATTAATGTTATTATCCATCATGCAGGGCCCCACCTTTGATATCCACCACCTATCATGTGATGTCCATCTTTGACGTGGACATATGAATTGACCTCATGTGGGACCCACCATCAATGTTATTGTCCATCATGTAGGGCGCATCCTTAATATCCATTGCTCATCATGTGGAGCCCATCTTTGATATGAATTGTTCATCGTGTGGGGCCCACCTTCGATGTGGGTCGTCCATAATGTGAGGCTCACCTTAGATCTGGGTTATTCATCATCAGCACATTTGTTGTGGATTGTCCATTATGTCGAGGCCTACCTTTATATGGGTCATCCATCATGTGGGACCCACCATCCAAAAAAGTGTCCATCATGTGGGACCCACCTTCACCTTCAATGTCCATTGCCCATCATGTGGAGACACCTTTGATGTAGACTATTGATTGTGTAGGCTCACCTTCGATGTGGGTCATCCATCATGCGGGCCTGCTTTGGACTTGGGCTATTCATCAATATAGCTTACCTTTTATGTAGACTATCCATTATGTAGACATGAATTGTGTCCTACCCTGCTGTCTCGAGCCACAAGTAGATACATTTGTATGGGCTCATGGTGATGTATCTATTTATCCAAGTCGTACATCTCTTTTCTTAGATCAATTTTATTATATGAGCTCAAAACTGAGGCTGATCCAATGCTCAAGTGAACCACACCACAATGACTCTTGCATTTAATGCTTTGTGTATTTAATGCAACCTAAGCTTACCATTTGGTATGGTGGAATGAATATACATTACTTTCTTATGTAAACATTGCACTCCTCCATTTGATGTCTTTTTGATGTAAAGCAAATATATTTAAAACACCGAAAAATTCTCCAAATTAGAGTGGTTCATTTGATAATTGAGTTTTTGTAATCCAATGGCCTCCGAATTTGTGGTCTTTTCACTTTATACCGTCAACTGTCGTTGCGGTCATTGCCGACAGCTACCAATCCGCTGGCCTTGTTAGTGCCTTATCGCAGCCCCCAATCCAGCTCCCAGCAATGCACCACCCAAATCCAATAGTCCGCAAGTATGCCAAAAAGCATTTATTTTTTTATAGATCGCATTTTAAAATCATGTGATTTCTTGTGGATTCTAATTGTCATTTATTGGCAAGTCAAAGTCGTTTCTCTCGTCTCTTTTTTTCACTTTTCCAAATAAGTGCTATAAAAATTTAGTTTGGAGAGTCCATTACCTAATTATTCGAATCCAGTGGATTCTAATTACAGGCTGCCAGCAATTCAATTCACATAGATTACATAATAATTGCTAATGCATCTCTACCCTATCATGCAACTCACGGTAGATGAATTTCTTTTATACCAGAAGAAGTAGCAACGAATCATGGGTTGTAAGTTAGGCGGGCAGGTCTATCAGAAATCCAGGCGGAACCCAGCGACGTGCGGGCTGATGTGGTTTTTGAGATGGTGTCAGTAGCTAGTATTCATAGGCAGAAGACCCGGGAGTTGACTGGTACTGTGCCCACCGAGACTTTTACGGTACCAGCTGTAGCCTTGTAGCCTCTTCTGAATGTAGTTCGATGTGTTTGATCTGAGATTGCATGCGGGGTTCTAGGTATTTCTGAAACCGAAATGGTATGCATGGAGAAGTACTGAAATCATCCTTTTACCTTATTCTGTGGGAACAGAAGTCGGGGACAGTTGGAGGTGAGGCTATTCAATTTTCATACTCAGTAATGTTGAAAATTTGAAAGATGAGAAATTTTGGACTCTTTTCTTTGAAATCCCAGGTAAGGCCATTGAATCCAAGGTGAGAGGATGAAAAGTGCATTTTGGCAGCCAAACACTCTCAAATTGGAAAAAAAAAATTATTATTTTCTTTTTGAAAGATCATCAAATTGAAAAAAGATAAACAAGAAAAAGAAAAAGAAAATTGCACACATTCCCACTACCATATGCGCTTTTGGCCTTTTGTTTTTCTCATTTCAAAACGGAGTAATATCACACTCATCCCACTCCCATATGGTGCAACCATAGCACTGAAAGAAAAAGAAAAAAAGAAGGAAGAACAGATAATGGGTGTTCAATGATGCTTCTTTCTAACTTAATCTAAGCCAAAAATGCGGCTGTCATGCTCAACCCAAGCCTTCAATAGTGGCTTGCTTTGCTGCCCTCCTTGTTTCACTCCTCATGCTCCCACGGTAGATCGGTAGTCGTTGAAGCTTACACGACCTTCTCAACGGTCTCCCTCATTGCATAGAATGGCTACTCTGTGAACTACCTACATGATTGCAATAACTGCAATTTGAGGGAAACTTTAAATCATAAAGAATACTACAAAGCATCACTGAGTTTTGTCATTTCCTCTTCGTTAAGCCGGAATTTTGCAAATTCAGTTGTTTTTGCATCCAAAGATAGTTCACTCAGTGATGCTACTAAAGGCTAAAGCATCATCATTGATTTCCTTCATGAAGTAGAAGTCCTCTGCTCATTTAGGAATTTACTACTAATGTTCATACTTTCAAGTTGAGATTGGCAGAGTTAATTGTCATTCTGCAATAGAGTTTGGCTGCTAACACATTGCTGTACAGAACATATTATTCTACATCACTCCGAAAAATTTACCTGCAGTATTTGTTCAGCCCAGAAACAGAAATTTCTCAGCTAAGCTCACCTTCCAACGATCTGGATAATTCTAACAGGTAGGCTCCATTACCAACCGGAAGAGTCCACTTATGACGGTCCAGATAGTTCTTAAGAACACTTAGGATCTTAAATGTATGATTGGCCAGCACAAGAATGGATGCCTATGAATAAGATTTTCTGGATGGTACAATTTTGGGACATGACCCATCAATACAGGAAAGTTCTGATCATCAAAGAAAATCAGGAAGATTTTGAACCACTGCTGGTAAAGCTACCAACTTCACTGCCATGGACTACAAATATCTGCTCAAATTATATTACTCCAAATGATTTTACTTTGTTGATTTGAATATAATATTTCATCTTTTAGATGGTTTTGCATTAATTGTAGTAGAAGAGGTGGAAGATGTCACAATTCCATGACTACACCAAAGTTTTTTTTCATAGCTAAATGCATCACACTAGCATAGAGATATATGTATTAGCTTGGATAGTAAGTAGAAACATATACTGGAGGAAGTATCCCAGGTGACGTGACAAAGAGCATCGTATGCAAATTCCACCACACTGGTCACTGTCCAATCAAGATCAGAAGGTGATAGTACGTTGGGCACACCTGATTAATGTATTTTGGGGCGCCCCACAAATCATCACTACACAATCTAGATAGTATGGCGATGAGATTTATGCACGACGATGTTTCGCTTGTACTGTTTCACATGAGATTTTCCTCCAATCCCCATATACCATGACATTACCATCTAAAGTCCAGGTCCGAACGGCACGCCAGTTGCTGGTATCCATGACTCTCCTTGTATAAACCTACTAACCGTGAATGGCACTGTGTCTTGGGGATCCTTCAGCACATGAAACCCGTGCCACTTCACTCTTCTACTGGTAGAAGCCCCTGTTCCAGTATTCATGTACTCGCCAAAGTATAGAGTATCCAGCCCGAAGTTACCACTCCATTGAGCCCACCCCTTTGGGTTGATCAGCCCATCGAGGTCGGACTTCATAAACACGGTCCTTGAGAATTTCTGCCACGGCCTACCAAGATAGGTTTCAAATGAGCTCTTCACTCCTTGAAAGTCTGGTGCAGGTCTGATGCGTGATTCATGGACCGATATCCCTGTGTTCTCATTGGGGTCACTCCTTCCTTGAGCTGTTATCATGTTGGCCTGGTGTCCCATGGGCCGCCTCACATATATGTCACAGTTCTGTAGGACTGCTGCAGCATTTCCAAAGATGAAGTCGATTGTGCCATACACATGGCAATCGCGGTAAAATTGCCTTTGGGAGTGTAGCAGAAGAGTGTCTTGGTAACCTTTGAAGCTACATCTATAGAAGACGGAGAGATCCGAGCCTACCCTCAAAGCCACAGCCTGTTGTTTTTCAGGGCCAGCCGTGTTCTCGAATGTCATGTCCCTAGCCCAAAAGCCATCCCCTGATACACCTGTTTCAAACATTGTTAATGTGAGCTACTGAACTTGGTGAGTCACCTCAAAGACTACCTGAGTTGATCTAGAAATTCAGCCCTTTCCAGTATGAATTGGGTTTTTTCTCCTTAATTTGTATAACAAGCTAAACATTGTGGGAGGATTATTCATTTCAATTAACAAAAAGGTTTCAGTACTCACCAAACGTGGCTGATCTGAAGGTGGTGGAACCGTCTGGTACATTTTGGCTACCTGTAACAATCGTTCTATCAATGCCGTCACCGACAAACATCACATTCTTCATGTCCCTATCAATTTCCACATTCTCCACATAGACTCCTGATTTCACATAAATCACCACCCTGTATGGTCGCCTGTGCCCCCTCTGGGCAAGTGCCGCCACTGCTTCATTAATGGTCTTGTAATTACCCGAACCGTCTTTAGCCACCACAAAATCAGCCTTCCTAGAAGATGCATTCCATGACGCTAGAAGTCCCTGGTTTTCAACTTGTTTCCAATGCTGTCTATCTAGAGAACCATTCAAGATTTTGTTTAATAATAAGATGAAAAACCGTTGGGCCGGAGTATGTGGGAATGTGATGTGAAAAGGAAAACATAAATTCCGCTTGAAAGATCTGTAAAAAAAATGATCATTATCTTTTCCTTTCCATGTTCAAGGTAATAAGGAGAATGTTGAGTATGTGTAAAGATGCAACTTCTATCACAAGTCACAACATGCACATTGTAGAATCTTCAAATAGTTTTTGCAAATCTAAAATTCAAATTTATTCTTTCTATAGATAGGGAAGAGGATCAACACCTCTCTCACTGAGCTACAAAGGGGCTGTTTGGATTGGTTGTACTTCGATTACCACAACCAATCTTTGTCTAGGTGAAATTCTGCATTCACAGTTGCTAGACATTTGAATACCCAGGTATCAAATAGCCAATGGTCATTTATAGTCTTTTTGATAAGCTTGAAAGAAAGAAAAATAAATCACTTCTCCATGATGGACACTTCACTATGTCTGGTCAACAAATAAAATAATTGATTTCATGCAACAATTATGACCCCTTTTGGCAGTTAAATTTTATCAGACAAGGTACGAGCTGATGATTGTCTCACAAATCTAAAATTTTTACTTGCTATTTAAATAAACTCATGAAAATGGAACCATGTGAATCCATATTTCAATAGTACTCATACAAATCATTATTAGATAATTATTATATTTTCTTTTCTTGTTTTGAGGTAATTTGTTCGAATAAACCCTTATGTATTGCAATGTACTACATCGAGACTTTTGCATTTAAATTTGGGTTTATCTTCTAATGACCGAAACCATTTATATGATGAGTCTCACTTTCTATGGTGGGAAGACAACCAATAAAAGCTCTTAATTGGATTATTTCAATTCTTTGATAATTTGGCTCTATTGCTTTGAACATGAATGACACTATTAACTTTGTATAATTAAAGGATTGAAATATTTAATCCAAGAGCTTTTGGTGCATCCCCCATTTAAGGGAGCTCTACCAAATAAACAATTTAGATCATTAAAAAAAAAAAAACCAAATCCAATAACTAAAGTTCTAACATATCTTATTGAAATACCCTAAGATGTATTCGAGTAAGCTTCTATTTTCCTTTTCTTTTCCCATGAATCAAACAGGGCCTTGTCGAATTAGAATGCCTTGAAAGAACTAGGATTTTCATTCCCGACCTCCACCGATGATTAACCCTTAGAGAGGAGTGGGCAATCAAATGTGGAAAATAGGTGATGGTTGGCATCATCCAACAAAGGTATTTTTTTAGAGAGGTGTGTTGGGAACTTGGGATTTGTGGAGCCTGATCATTAAAGGTGTATTATTTATTCAATCAGCACTATCTCAGTTTGGATGGCAATTTCATAATTTCACATGGAGTTTTATGTAAATCCTAGTTCATTTAGGGTAATATATATTCCATCGTGAGAGAGAGCTGTTATTGTATTGAGAGTTGCTTCTTCATTTTTTGACTTTGAGCATAGTGGATCGGTGTGAATCAATGGACGTACCAAAAGGGAATTACGTAAATTTATGTTGTGTTTTGCATTGTGAATCTTCATTTTTTGCCTTTGAACATAGTGGATCAGTGTGAATATGTGAACGTAGCAAAAGGGAACTATGTAAATCTATGTTGTGGTTTCTATCTTTTCTCATTTTTTCTTTTCTTACGTTTTTTTTTTTTTTTTGGGATCGATATTGTTGTGTGGGGTTGAGAAGAGATCCCTTCTCCCAACAAGGTGGAGAATCAGAGGTGGGACCAACATATGGAGGGTCTAGTCACATTGCGTGTGGATTGTAACATAACAATGATTGAACAATCTTATCCATCCCTTGTTTTACATGATGTGGATTTGATTTATTGGATGTTTTGTCAACATTATATTCTACTGTGGCTCTTAAAGAGTGGATTTGATAGAATGAACAGTCCAGCTCCATGTGTAGGACAACCACATATCCAAATGAAACTACCTGTATTATAGTTATAGTGCATGAATGTCGCTCTATTGTAATATTTTAAGGAAAATTTATCAAAATAAATTTATTTAAATTCTTTTGTCTAAAAACTACTTAAATATTAAATTTTTATTAAAACACCTACATCTCACTTGAAAACTTTGCAAAAGGATATGTGCTTCCCGATTTCTTCTCAGCTAACTTTCATGTGTAACCACAAATGTACCCCTAGCTAGGAGCTATTTCCATTTATGAAAATGGGAAAATTACTGTATCCTCTACAACACCCACCCATGCTATCTATGTAATCCACTTCCATCAGGTTCTATCATCGATTCTAGGACGTATACCGAGGAAAACTCGGTGAGATTCACAACTTGGGCCACACCGCAAGAAATAATAAGGATGCGATGGCCAACCATAGTTTTGGGTTGAGGCCACCATGGTTTGTATATATATTTCATCAAACCTATTAATAAGGGGTAACTCACCAGGACAAAGTAGAATACAAAAATCAGCTTGATCCAAAAATCAGGTGGGCCGCACCATGTGAACTTTCTACAAGAGCAGTTTTACATTGTTCCTATTAGGGTGATCTATTGGAGTCTTTATCAGCATGATATTTTGCATGCCCGAAAGAGCTTGGGTGTTTCACGCACATTTTTTTAGATTATTCCTCTCCCTATATACAAATAAAAAAATCACTCACCTCTTTAGAAGTTTACCAACTTCACAAGAGTGAAGAGCTAGCCATACAGTACTTCAACAGCCTGCAGGCCTTGCACATATGCTAATATGACACACTTTTACAAGATCCAGCTTTCATAAGATTGGAATAATGCTAAAAAAAAAAATCAGACAATTCCAGTCATCAAGTGGGCCACAACACAATAATCAAATTAAATTGTTACAAATTTTCTTCTAAACTAACATTCTATTATTAATTTGATTTGTGGTCCACCTCAGGTCTGAAATAGCATGAGACAATACCTAACAATGCAGTTCACCTAATGGAAAGCTTAGATCTCACACAAATGTCATCTTGTGACACAAGCGTTTACATGTAAATGTGCTTCGGTTCTCATTCGTGTGGGGAATTATAGAGAAAAAGACGTTTTTGGATATTTTACATGTGGCATAGGAGTACTAAAGTTAAACTGTCCAATTTATGGTACCAGTGGATTTATCTAGCTCGAATTGAAAACTAAGCTTCTTTGATTATTTGACTGATGGATTGGTGGACATTTATTAGATGATTAAAATTGAAGAATATCGAACCATCCCATTTCCACAAACAGGTGTATCACCTTGGGATGGTTTAACACAAGTTAGGCTAGGAATATTGTTCAACCAATCTATTCTTGGGATGACTTGTGGACAATGGGCTAGGTTTATTTTATTTGAGTTGATGTATGACACCTGTAGCACATTCTCATTGCACCTTGGCATGGAAGGGATGCGCTGGTCACAAGACATAAAAAGCGTGGAGTGTCAAAGAGTGAAATTCCTGATGCATCCTTTTGGCAAGTGGGGCATGGATCATTGATCCAGGCCGTTGGTATTGATCAGCCTGACGTTTGATGTATGATTTAAACAAAGAAATTCAGATTGGATGATTCCACCCGTACGATCGATTACTGTTATTTTGAACTTCTATTGTGTTTTTCACCAACCGTTCAATTACAGGCCGTTGATCCAAGAGAGGAAAACATCACTGTGGGCCCCACATGTCCAAACTAGCAGATCAGGTTGCATGTAAGATTATGATGAAACTTACAGTTCTTCTTGGTGGGCCATGCATACAAAGCCAAAGCGTCCGTAAGCAAGACAGTGAGATTTTCCATAACCTGCGGCGCAGAGCAATTCCTCTCGCATAGGCCATCCAAGCATGTCCTGTGGCTCGTGAGACTAGCGCTTAGCCACGTGCGAGCATCCTCGTGCTCGTGCAGCCCTTGCAAATATCGAAGCCTGTGCTCGCTATCTTCGTAAAGCTGTACACAATCACTCAAAGCAATCCCATCATAAGCCACATGTCGGTCCCGGTCCGACTCATCTAGCCCAAGAGACGCCCAAGCCCGAGCACGAGCGACTCCGTCACGTACCACACGAACCGCCTTCTGCTGCATTTGCGAGAGTGTATGCAGCTGAGGTAGTCCGCCATCGCTCGAGGGCGTGAGAGTGAGGCAAGCATCCACGTGAGCGGCGCGTGCGCATGCACTTGTAACCATCGGCTCTTCCAGCTCCAGGCATAAGGCATGGGTAATCATGGCGAAGAGGAGAAAGAAGTGCATTACTCGGGCAGACATTTTTCTTGTTAGTAGTAAGTACAAGAAAATTCCAGGCGTTTTATTTGGTAGGTGGAAGGGTTTAGACCACCCGGCTCGAAGTCCATGCCAGGTGGCGATGGTATAGGTGTGATGTTTCCCTTACTCCCCACACGTGCATGGTTCTCAGCCCATCTACACAGTAGCAGTAGCACATGTACATACATGGAACACGTGTTTGAGATCTGAACTTACTGATCGGTGGGCCACGCTGATTAGCATGCCACGGTGTCCGCCGCAGTTTACAAAACAAAAAAAATGTCAGAAGACCAGAAACAGTGTGGTTTGGGAAGCTTGGACTTCGAATAAGAGAGGGGTTTGGTACATGTGCTTTGTGCTCATGCATGTGGGCTTTAATAAAAGCCTACGTTAGTGCTGATGTGTTTAACTTCATTAGTATGCGCTGAGTCAGACTAGGGCTGCAACCCAAACCTGAGTGAGGTTGGGTCGGGTTGTTAGGGTCGTTGGGTTGGGTTAAGGTTGGAAAACTCTAATCCGATCAGAGATTAGGTTGGATTCGTTGGAGCAAATTCAGGTTGGATTGAATTTGGCTAGAAAAAGTAGCATATTTTTTAGTTGTTGGTTCAGTTTGGTTATATTGGGGTAAATTAGAATTGAGTATATATATAGAAGAATTCAAGATGGGTTTAGGTTAAAGAATTTGGGTAGGAATTTAGGTTGACTTTGGTTTCTGGTTGGGTCCTCTTAAGGTTAGAATGGGCTCATTTTAAACCTCAACTTGACACAACCCACCTAAGTTGCAGCCCTAACGCAAGCAACTTGGCTGCAAATTTAACTTTATTAGCCTTAGTTTTGTATAAATGCTAAGAGTATAATAGCTTAAGCCACTATAGGATATTATTTCAATATTTTAATCAACTCAGCGAATTAGAGATGATGATAAAAAGCTATGAACAATGAAGATTGAATATATGGTGGAGATTGTTGTTGATGTCTTAAATATGTGAACAACAGGTTTTGTCAATGCCATCGACAAACCACTCGATGTCATCAACATATATTCGATGCTATCAATTTTTTTTGAAAAATCCTTATTTTATCACTAGAACATTTTGGTATTTTACTCGATGACATTAAAGGTGTTCGATGCCATCGAAATCCTATCGAAAGTGCCGTCGAGCTCGCGTGCAGAATTGCGTAAGTGCAGGATTTGTTTTTTTATTCTGATTGTGATACTACATTATGTTATATATAACGGGTGTAATTGGGATTCGGGTAGCAAGAGAGGTGTTTTCAGTTTTCTAAATTTGTTCCTAAGGATTTCAAGGGCATAGCTTGGCTTGTGAGGGCATAGTGGTCCATTGATGCCATCAACATACCACTCAATGCCATCGAGTAGATGTGGATGCCATCGATAGATGTTTGATGCCATTAGAAAAATTTTAAAAATCCATATTTTATTGGCGGAAAGTTTTAGTGTTTTACTCAATGACATCGAAGGTTTCGATGCCATTAAAGTCCTATCGAAGGTGCCATCGAGCTCGCGCGTAGAATTGCATAAGTGTAGGATTTGTTTCCTATTCCGATTGTGATACTACGTAATGATATATATAGTGGGTGTAATTGGGATTTGGGTAACAAGAGAGGTGTTCTCGGTTTTCTAAATTTGTTCTTAAGGATTTCAAGGGCATAGCTTGGCTTGTGAGGAAGATTCAAGCCTTGTTCGAATCGGTAATCTCTATCTCTTGTAATTTTTTTACTTTCATAGTGCATTGCTGTCGATTTGTGCTGTGGTTTTTTCCCACGAGGGTTTTTCTATGTAAAATTTGGTTTGTTTGTGTTTGAACTTAATTGTGTGATTGAAGTATTTTGCTTGATTCATTTTTGTGTGCTTTCACAGTTCCTCAACATGCATAACAGTATGATTCGACTTTTTATAAATCTGACACACAACATCCTTCTCTGAATTTGGGCAATGAGTGGATTGATGTCGAGCATTTGACGAAGCCCCTTGTGTAGCATGAGAATTGTTAAAGTGAGTCCATTGATGTCCTACTTGCGTGAATCCACATCCCTATAAGGTGAAGGAGCCTTGATTGTGTTTCCTCTGAGTCGAACCTCTGTTGTTGCCCTAGTGATTGCTATTTTTTGTACCACTTTTGTTGACTCCTTGACCTTTGGAATGCTGACCAAAGAATGCCATATTATGATCAAGACTCTGTTGATTGTGAAGGTTGTTCATTGTTTCGCGGCTAAGAAGAAGTTGCACTTAATTAGAATATGTATGAGTTAGTGGTTTTAACATGGTAGTTAACCAGAACTGAGTCCCTTAAGAAGATCAAAGACTTTCGTTGGTCATCAATAGGTTTGCCTATTGTAGATAAACCGTAAAAAATACTCTTAAATGACTAAACATAATCAGTCATGTTCAAGGTGCCTTTGTGATAGAGCTACAATTGTTGAAGTAGAAAAAATTCTCTTTCTTACGAACCCTATGTAAAATGATTGAGAAGAGTCGTCCAAACATCGGTAGTAGTGTCAAGTCCGACCATTAAGCCAATGACCTCTTCAAATAATGTTATGGTGATCTAACCCATGTAAAAGTTGGTCATAACGTTACGGTTGTGGGAAAAAAAGGCCTGATCACTCACGGAATCAGCTTGGACTCATGAGCGTGTGCTTTTAGGCTGAAGAGTTCTTGGATAATCTTCGATAAATCATTTTGGTGAAGGGTAGACACTCTATACCCCTGAGCCTGGTACTTGACACCATGCACTTCTGAGCTCCGACTAAGCTTATCTGTCTGAGCTTCGACTAAGCTTAACTGTCCGAGCTTAGACTAAGCTTATCTGTCTGAGCTTCAACTAAACTTCTGTTCGAGCTTCGACCAAGCTTATTTGTTCAAGCTTCGACTGAGCTTATCTGCTCGATCAATCAAGGGTTCAACTCAGCTCAGCCTCATCTTGATCGATCGAAGGATTCAACCCAGGTCGGTGTAGACACCCCACCTAGGCTAGTAACTTGACGAAGCATGGATGATCCTTAGGGTTAAACTTAAACCCCACACCCTACCTGAAACCTTAACCATTTCCAAGCCTAAGCCAAACCTTAGTTGAACCCAAGCCATTATCTAAGTCAAGCTATTACCTAAGTCGAGCCATACTTAAGCCACAGTCCAATCCGAGCCATACCCGAGCCCTTTCCAAGCCAAAGCCTCAAACCCAAGTCTTTAGCCGCTCTCCAAGCAAGAGGAGCTAGCTGGCTGAGTTTCGGATAAGGACAGTTAGAGGTGGTAATCCAATTACCGCTTCCTCTCGACAGATGTGCCCGGATCTAGCTGGTTGAGTTTCGAAGAGGAACAGTCAGAGGCGGTAATTGGATTACCGCCTTCTCTCGACAAATGTGCCCGGGGCTATGACTATTTCTCTCCTCGAAAGTCAACTCTACATGTACCTGTTTACCCCTAAAGTGCTTACTATTTACCATATTACTAAGCCCATCAACCTATAAAAAAGTGCCATGTGGCATCTCTCTTCTCTCTACCAATCGAAAATTGCCACATCATCATTTACCCTTCATAAACCTTTGAATTACATAAAAGTCATCCCAAGGGGCTATAAATACCCCCTCTCCTCTCTTCATTCCATAACAACAACCATAAAAAACTAAGAGTGAGAGAGAGAGAGAAAGTGAGTGAGAGTGAGATGGTGTGCTTGAGTTCTCAAACTCTCATATTTTTAGCCCCCTCTAGCCCCCTCAAGCTATCTCTCAGCCCCCAGTCCTACTTAGGCCAATCATTCCCAACCATGGTGCACCCAAACATCCAAGCCATTTCAAGTGCAATCCAAAGATCATGCAATTATCACAGCATTCATATTCTATCAATCACATCATTACTTCTCTTCTCAACCCCCCTGCTTCTCTAGGTTGTCATTGAATGTATGCTTAGTGACTTGCCAGAACTTTGGATCTTGTTACATCAGAAACTCATGGTAGTCTAGTCCTCTTACATGTCATTCTAGCATTATCATATTTCTTATTAAATCCCATTTCTAGACATTCTCTAGACGTATGCTCTGTGGCTTGTCGAAATTTCAGTCCCTGCCACATTAGGAATCCGAGTTTACCTAATCTCATTTTAATACTTTGCATTCTATCATTTTTATCCCCTAAGATCAACTTACCACACGAAGTAGAGACTGTACATGATGTAAAGTGGATCGCGGACAGTTTCATGGCCAAGATAGATAAGAAAAGGCTCAGTCAACGACAGAAGTGATCCGGACCGTCGGACCTTAGATCGGGCGTATCTCACAATTCGGAATGAGTTATCGGGCGTAAAATATATGATTTTGGGTAGACCGAGCTACTTTAGTCAACCAACCCACTATGCCAGGTTGCGCAAGCCGGATTTGCGAAATACCTCCCGATCGACGGCCGTTTCCCTAGTTTAATTCCGTTTTTACTATAAATAGTAAGTTTTAGTTTGATTATAACTCTTCATTCGTCGGGCTTTAGGAGTTGCGCCCAACGTGAAAAGAGCTTAGAATAATTAGGAGAATGGTTTGGTGAAGCCAAATAGGACACTATTTTTGGCTGCAAAACCTTGCTCACTAGTAGACATCGCGACCGTCTATAAATAGTAAGTTGCGAATTCTACGAGTTTTAGTTGTAGTTTGCTTCTGATTTCTCTTCCAATGCTTGGTATCCCTATTTAAAGGGTTGTGAACTCATTTATTTGATTCATTAATTAATTTCAAATTTTATAGAATTTATTTTCTATTTTGCTTGCTTTCTTTCTCGTGGATTCGAGAAGCCTTTGTGAGGAGTCCAGAGAAATTCCGTGGATTTGAAATAGTTATCCTCTTGAGGAAGACGGTGCTCGACCTCATCACGTTCATCCCTGCGTCAGTACACCTGTACGAGTAGAGAGGGTGCCTAACACCTTTCCTCTCTATAACTGAGGTCCCTTACTCGGAATCCTAGGTCACAGATCAGGAGTCAACTTTAAGCAAGAGAGTCTCCAAATTCTCTAGCTTTAACAGATTCTGTAGGTTCTAGACGACTGTGGGATTTTGAGTTAATTGGCTAATGATGACTCCAAGTCTACTACATCAATCCTAATAGCCCATATAGCCCCAAAACAAATATAAATTAGCGCGGGCGTCTATTTCCAACATTCACAGTCAGCCTCGATCATTCGTTGCGTAATTCTAGGGTTAACTACGTCAACCCTTATCACTTGTATAAATCTCGCGTGACGGTTGAGAAAATTATGCAAAGATCACGCCTAAGATTACGAACCAGCTCTCGGCTGCCTGTACTATAAATCGGAGGTCCATCTACATGAAAAGGTACATAGAATCTCTCACCCAAAAACTCTACTACCAGAACTAGATTCCTGGCCTGACTTTGGCATCGGACGGTCCCCTGCTCTAGCCAGGGTCTCCTTTGTCCTCTCCTTGTGTAGGTGTCTGAAGGTCCAATAGCTCAGCGAGGGTGAACCAGTTTTTTGCATCAACAGTCGCCAAGCCTGGTATTGAGGATTGCCAATATTTTTTGTCCTACTTGCAGTTTCTGCTAATGGTATCGAGATCAAACATTCTAGAGAAAAGAGATCTACATCAATAAAGCCTACCATGTCCTGACTCTCGATAAGCCCCACTTATTTCTTCGACAGAAGAAAATTGTATGAGGTGAGTTTAATGGAAACAAAGTTACCAATGTTGAGAGACGATGGATATGGGTAAAAAATGTTGGAAGATAAAGACGCCATTAATGGATGATTACTTGTTGTAGCCTCTGATATCATAAACACGATTGAGATTTGGGTGAAGGTCCCCAACTCAAAGTTAAGTAATGAGAGCCCTCTGCATTTATTTTTATAATAGTATTTAGTTGTAACAAACTAACAATGAGATGAGTTTGTTTCCCTGTTCGACAGAAGTATTCCAAAAGATAAATACAAAAGATTCCAAATTTGAATTTAGGTTGTTTTGACTAAGTCTTTTCTAGATATACTAAAGGTGACTTTGACTTATCCATGTGGCTACTGAGGGAAGTATCTTCTAAATGATCTAGGCCATCAAAGGTAGTGAGAGCTTTAATCATTCGTTGGTTATTACATTCTTTTTCTTACTTTTCAAGTGAAAGAATTTTTATTCTTAGATTGGGTGTGTATTGGTATGGCGCACGCCCTTAATATGTCTTGTGTTGTGACCTGGTTTTAGATAGGTATGGTATGAACTTAAAATGGTATGTTTGAATGACTTAGAATCGTCATTAGCCAATAAAAAACTATAATTTACAGTTAGCTAAACTAGACTCATATAATAATCTTGGATTGAAAAATCCAAAATTCTTTAATTAAGACAACTCTTGTATATAGTTTACGGTCGAAGATTCTAAGTAAGAACTTTGATGATGGAGAAGGAAGGGGTTAAACACCATTCTCCGCCTGCACTTATGTGTGATCTCTAGTTTACGAGATTTTAATTTTTTTAAGGGAAATTTGAAGTTATGGACTACCTTATTTAATTAACTGATTGTAGACAATATTAGATAATAACTAGTAAACCACAACTCAACTAAACTCACCATTAATGAGATCGTAGTATCTCAACATATGAAAGACTTTCAGGGAGATATTAGTTGTAAGAAAAAAGAAAAGGAGGAGCACGTATATAACACACTAATAAGTAAATGAAAGTAAAACACAAAATCAAATGACACTTTATTTTTGATAATCAGGACTCGAAGATTTGGCAAACTGTAGCGCATACACTTAAGGGTCACTTGGATGATAAGCAGGGGGGTGTATAAGAAAGGAACTAAAAATGAATTGTTAATTGTCACAATGCACGTACGTGGAGATGTGAGAGGACAAGAAGAGAGTTACGACATTCTTTCTAAGATGAGATGATTATGGATCTCAAGTTTCGAACTTACTCCGATTGTCTTAAATCGTCTGGATGGCTTGAATGCTTGTAGAGACTAAGTTGAAAGGCTTGGATGAGATGACTTGCTTGGACGGACACTCCCTATTTTTTAAATTTCTTTATTACCTCTTATACTCACTTTTCTACACTCACTCTCACTCTCCTTTGGTAGAGAAATTAATTATTTGAAATGAGAGGCTAATGGCTTATTTATAACAATGGAAGTGGATTGCGTCCTGCCCCCTCTTGGACGGACTCGGTGGCACACATCTTAGAAAGAGTGTGTATGGGTTTTATCCACGCCATCCATCTATTTTTCCATATCATTTTGGCCTATGAGCCCGAAAATACGTCAAATAAGGCTCAAGTGGACCACATAGTGGGGATTGAACGCCCACCATTAAAACCTTCTTGGGAGCCATAGAAGTTTTGATCTAGTTGATGTTTGTGTATTCCCTTCATTCAGCTCTATTTTACTATATGAATAGGTTGGATGGAAAATAAACATCACGATAGGTCCTAAGAAGGTTTAAACCGTAGGCGTCCTTACCACCAATGCCTCTTATGGAGTTGGCTGCTCGATTTGTTTTCAATTATGCGGGCGTGCCAGAATCAATATAGTGACTTAATCCAAACTGATTAATTTTGACTCCAAACACTAAAATAAGCAGATGCATTTGATATGTATACATATGACCAGATTTTGAGTAGATTAGTCACTTACTTAGTCATTTGTAGAATTTGATAACGTTCAAGTGATAATCAGAGGATGGGGTTCTTCTTTCGAAGATGGGTTGCTTTGTGCCTTACATAAGAAATGACTTTCAGAATACCAGCGCAAATCAAACAAAAGAAAAAACTCACAATCGACCATTAGGATCAACTACAAGAATGCATATCTTGAAAGAATTTGTTGATATTGGATAAAGAACAAATCCAACATATATGCGTATACTTGAATTACAAGCAAAGATTATAGTTAAGAATTACCGTTACTTGATTATTGCTACTCTTAGGATAAGCTAGCTAGGATAAATAAATTGATAGATTTGTTTAGTTTGTTTGGTGTGAGATTCATTGCTCTGTTAATTTCCTCTACTATTTATAAAGTTTTATTGCTGCTTGTTCTTCCAAATTATTCTTTCATTATTGCAATAGTTATGATAGTTGAAAAGTCTTTATAGATCCTTGTCTTATCTAAATTATTCTTCTGTAACAGTTTCTCTCATGCTTGCCAAGCTGTGTTGCTCTCGATCGTCACTCACACTTCGATCACATATCAGCCGTATCTCTTTTGTTGGTTGCTTGCCCGTATTTTACTCGATCGCTCTCTGCATCTTTTCGTTTCGACTGCTCAATGGAGCTTCTCAATTATATTATGTTTCTGGCTTTTCTTAGTTGCTCTGTCTACTTTTAGACTTGTTTAGCCATTCCTCTCGGATGCCTCTCAATAACTTTGTTTGCTTTTAAATACCTCTTAAATGCTCCATGTCTTATCATATTGTGAGATATAATTATGCAAAAAGTACTCCACATATCTTCAATGCCATGTCTTTTCCTTAATATGTGGACTTTTCAATTAGGTTTTCCAGAAACAATGAAATAGGGTACAACAAGTGTGGTCCACTTAAGAATTGAATCTAGCTAATTTGGGATCATACGGTAAAATGATCAGTAAAATGGATGGACGGTGTTAATAAAACCCATCCATCACTGTGGGCCTGCCTGGACTGAGTCCCGTCCAGCGGTCCGGACGCCATCCGCTTACCATCTCACCTGCATCCTTAAAGACCAGTGATGTCAGCAACGTAACGGACTATTAAAATAATCTGCCGCAAAATAACAAAGCAGAGTTACGTGCTTTAGTGTATTCCCGGATCCACCGAGATGGGTAAATTCCTGGCTGTGGGGCCTATTTTTATATATTTCACATACATCCACGCCGTCCATCAGTTTTATCAGCTCATTTCAGGAAATGCAACAAAAAGTGAATCAGATCCAAATCTTATGTAAACCACACTAGGAAACAATGGTGATTAATACTCACCATTTAAAACTTCTCGAGCCGCAAGAATGTTTATTTGCAATCCAACCCGTTGATGAGGTAAAAAGGAACTCGATGAAGGGACTACACAAATATCAGCTCGATCCAAAACTTTTGTGGCCCATAGGAAAATTTTAATGATCAGACACCGTTGTTTCCTGTGATGTGATCCAAAAGATATTTGGATATGCTTCATTTTTTAGATCATATATTAAAATGATCTTTCAAAACTGATAGAGGGAGGGGATGAAATTAAATATATTAAGTGGGCCCCACAGTCAGGGATCCGACACCCAGATCCACCGAACAGGTGCCCCCACTTGCTTATGTTGCGACTCAGAAAATTGTGAATATGTTGCGGCTGAGAAGATTATCAATGTATCGCTTAACGGTCCATATGTAAATTTGATAATATAATCAGATCCGTCCATCATTTGTGTATTAGTCTCCTACTTTCTCTTTAATACCATGTAAGAACAAATTTGACTTGTAATTTGAAAATTTAACATATGAGCCATCTAAAAGTCCCTTCCACGGTCAAGATTCATCTCTTTATATCGACGACCAAGATCATCTTTTCAGATCATTTTTCTTGTAGTCATCCATCTATTCCATCCCACATAAGATGAACGGTTTAAATTACAGGTATACATTACATGTGGGCCCTAATGGGCGACGAATATTGATGAATGAAACTAAGTTGCTACAAGAGCTAGAAATAATTGTGGCTTTTACCCAGCGTGATTTGGCGACTTCCAAAACCTTACGTTTACTTTCGTCCTTAAAGTTTTTTGTGCGTCCAATGAAAAAAGGTGGGTTGTACGTTGGGTTATGCGACGCAAAACCCCCGAGAGCTAAACGCTATCCCAAAGCATGACCTCGGACGCCGCGAAAGAAGGAAATGGGATTGCGTAGTGAGTTACTAGCCTGTTATCGTTGTGAGTAAATTCCGTTAGGCTCACCTTGATTTTATTTTTTTTTGTTTATCCACACCGTAAATCCGTTTTTTCTAGGTCATTTTAGTGGTTGAGACTAAAATTGAAGTATATCCAAAGCTCTACTGGACCACACCACATGAAACCGTGGGAATAATGATTTGCACCGTTGAAACCTTCTTATGGCCCACAGTGATGATTATGTGTCATCCAACCTGTTCATAAGATAACATGGGTGAAGGGAAAGCACAAATATCAACTTGATCGAAAACTTACGTTTCTCTCAAGAAAATGTCAATGGTAGACGTTCAATTCACACTATTATTTTGGTGTGGCCCACTAGATATTTGGATGTACTTCATTTTTTTAGATAGACCTAAATTACATAATAAAATGGATGGACGGAGTGGATAAAATAAGTAAATCAAGGTGGGTCCCACATGGTTTACTTAGTACGCAATCCAGTTCCAAAAAAAAGACGAATCTATAAAAATCTGGGACCCGCAACGCAATCGGTGCTTATTATTCAAAAATCACTTTACACGTGTCAGTCCGTGCTTTTCCTCCTTTGCATGGCAGACGCCACAGTTCACCGACTACCCCCGAGATTAATCCCGCCCGTTCCTCTCTTCCTACGCATCTCCCTCTTTCTGCTTTCCCCTTTCCCTTGCTTTCTCCACACACCACCTAATGTCTAATTCCTCGGCGATTCCTCGCTTCGTCTTAATCTTTTTCTCGGCAGTGCTGTTGCTTCTCGAACCTGCCAGCTGCCGGGCTCGACCATGGGATCCAGCGATCCGTATGCCGACGGATAAGCAAGAATCGGAGGAAGACGGTGATGAAATCAGCACTAGATGGGCTGTTCTTGTAGCTGGTTCTGCTGGATACGGAAATTACCGCCACCAGGTAAGTGCGTCCAACAAACCATGCGTACTGCAAGAAATGAAAGGTGGGCCCGGCCCTGTTTTGGACCGGGATTGAAACTATTAGCTTGGCCCTGCATGCATGGTCCGATGAATTTAGGGGCCGGGGTCAGAGTCATTTTGACCTTACCCAGCCCAGCTCGACCTGACTTTCAATGAGCTGGGCTGAGAACTAGAAAAAAATTGATATATATATATATATATATATATATATATATATATATATATATATATATATATATATAAAATGCTTGGCCTGCAGGCCCGGCCCAAATAGTTCAAAATCCGGGCCGAAGCCCACCAGGGCGTTGTATTGATAGCCCTATACAAATGTGCCATTCCAATCCTTGGTTAGGCATCACATGCATCTTGAATGTAGACCGTTGGTTTTGTTCCTCCAAAATGTATGTCCGTACTTGACGCAGTTTGGCTACTGGTGCTGCCAGTAGCCAGGTGGCTATTGGTAGGTGCTTCGTGGGCCCCACCACGATGTATGTGTTTTATCCACGCCGTGCATCAATTTTTACATACCATTTTAGGGGTTGATCCAAAAAATGAGGTAGATCTAAATCTCAGGTGGACCACACCATTGCAAAATAGTAGTGATTGCATGTCCACCATTAAAAACCTCCTAGGGCCCAAGGTAAATTTTTTATGGACATCCAACCTGTTGATTGGGTCATACAGAATTGGATGAAGGGGAAAAACAAAATATAAGCTTGATCCAAAACTTTCGTGGCCCCCAAGAAGTTTTTAATGGTGGGCGTTCAATCAACACTGTTTCCTGTGATGTGGTCCACTTGAGATTTGGATCTACCTCATTTATTGGGATCATGCCGTAAAATGATCTGGAAAAATGGATGGACAGAGTGGATGAAACACATACATCATGGTGGGGCCCACAGAGCACCAACCAGTAGCCAAACTGCGTCCTCCGACCTTGGGCATGTGTGGCCCCACTTGATCAATATATTTTACCAACTTTTGGTCAGGTGGGTCTGGCTGGGCCCAACCAATATTTTCAGGCTTGGGCTTGGGCCTAGTTAGGACTGGGCCGTAAGTGCCAGGCCTGATCGGCCCAAACCAGCTCACTGCCACCCCTAAGAAATGGATCCAATGATCTAGACTGTTGATAGGATGGGCCTTACCATGGATGGTCCATGCACATGATCGCGGATTGCCTGAGAAACCCAAGCTAGGTGGGGCCTACTGCGATGTTTGTAATAAATCCACCCTGTCCATCCGTTTTGCCACATCATGTTAGGACATGAACCCAAAAATTTGGTAGATCTAAAACTAAAGTGGGCCACATGGTAGGAAAAAGTGGGTAGGGAAATGCCTACAATTGAAACCTCTCTAGGGTCCACCATGATGTTAATATGCCATCCAAACGTTCATAAGGTCATTCCTACTGGGATGAACTGAAACCACAAAAATATTAGCCTGATCCAAAACTTCTGGGCCTCACGAATGTTTCAACGGTGGACGCTCAATCGTCACTGTCCTTTCGTTCGGCCCACTTGAGTTTGGATCTTCCTCATTTTTGGGCTATTTCCTATCATGATCTGGCAAAACAGATGGACGGTGGATTTCTCACAAACATCACGGTGGACCCCACCTAGCTTATGAGCACAGGAACTTCCTGCCAAAGGGTTTTGCAGGCAATCTGTGCCCCATGCACGCAAAAGTAACCCAGATTGAAGGATTCTAGCTACAGACTGTGGGCTTCCGCATTTTCTTTCTTAACCATCTATTTCTTGGCGACCTATTTCAGGCTGAGAACTCCTGGAATCTGGAGAAGCTTTGGTGCATTGGCCCATCATGTCAATGGTTTGGCTGACTGAACCATGGGCCCTACTTGTAGAAGCCGAATGCCTTAACTGTACTGCACAAACATTCAACCTGATATAAAGCTATATTCTTTTACAGGCAGATGTATGCCATGCATATCAGTTACTTAAAAAAGGGGGAGTTAAGGATGAAAACATAGTGGTTTTCATGCATGATGATATTGCTACAAGTGAATTCAATCCAAGGCCTGGTGTTATTATTAACCATCCACAAGGCGAAGATGTGTACGCCGGTGTCCTAAGGTTAGAAAATTTACTAAATTGTTTCTGTTTATTTCTTTCGTGATTTCCTTTCAATCTATCTGGGCTACAAATGGGTGTTCAGAGAATGATTTTTTTACTGTGGTTTATTTATTTATTTTATTTTTCAATTCGATTGTATTACAAGATTTTGTAGTTGGATTATCAAACTATGGATTTGTGTTGTGGTAGGACTACACGAAAGAGCAGGTCAATACGAAGAACTTGTATGCGGTTCTCCTTGGCAATAAGAGTGCTGTTGAGGGTGGAAGTGGAAAGGTTGTCAATAGCAAAGCCAACGACCGGATCTTCATATACTACTCTGATCATGGGGGCCCAGGAGTGCTTGGTTAGTTCTATTGATATATGGTTTTTGTTTTATGTATTTGTATGGATTTGTATGCTACCATGTTATGTTGGAGTTTTTGTCATGTGCATCTTAAGATAGTTTTAGGTTGATAAGCAAAAGTTAAAATAATGAAAAGAACTTTCTTGAAATGGGTGCTCCCATGTTAGAGTCATGGTTTTAACTTCCCTTGCAAAGAAGGAAAGCTATACACTGATCTATAAAGAAGGTTTTGCCTCTGCCTCCTTTTTATTTGTCCATCGATCTTGGCCGGTTCATGATGAGGCTGACATGGCTGCATTGTCAGATGATCCGGACCACCCATCAAGTGAGCTGTGTTTCAATGAATGGCTACAAAAATACAACATGGGACAAACCTACCTACCTGAATTTCCAATCTCCAATGTACTCATGTTGATGATATTTTCTTTTTAACACCTGTTCGATCTTTGAACGCCCCACCAATTAGATGGATAGGTTTGTCCTACCAATATGATGTAAGCATAATCCCTGATCTGCTACAGGCCTGATCAGATGGATTGTCTTGACCATCCCTTTGTATGTGAAACATGAATGGCTCAAGTAACGGACCTCAAATTCAATCGACTAGATATGTTTTCTATACAAAATACAAGAGGTTTGCTAATTCCACAATATGTGTGGGAGCTGTACACATCCACACTCAGGAACATGTGCTACATTGTAATACGTCTGTGATTTGAGCTTTCCATCAGGTGAAATACATTGTTTAGATCTTCTGGCATTAAAATCAGGCAATCCTACACCTCAAATCATCAATTTATTAGTATGTTGTGACCCACCTGAAGATTGAAATTGTCTGATTTTTTAGGAAGAAGGTATAAGCATTATTTCCAATCTTACGGAAAGCTATCTCACACCTGTGTTCATATTTCCATATGTGCCCTTGTGAGTATTAATGTTCTCTGTTTGATTTCAGGAATGCCCAACATGCCTTTCCTCTATGCTGTGGAATTCATTGATGTTTTGAAGAAGAAACATGCATTGGGTGGCTACAAGGAGATGGTGAGCATGCTTCTTTCCTTAGAAGTTGTTTCTTGGGATGAGTTTATCGTAGCTACAAGGATGTTGAATGCATGTAGGTTATCTATGTGGAAGCATGTGAAAGTGGGAGTGTTTTCCAAGGCTTGATGCCGGAAGACCTCAACATCTATGTCACAACAGCATCAAATGCAGAAGAGAGTAGTTGGGGAACTTACTGTCCTGGAATGGATCCGCCTCCGCCTCCAGAGTACATAACTTGCTTAGGAGATTTGTATAGCATTGCATGGATGGAGGACAGGTTCGATTTGTTTCTTCTTTGCCCATGTTTCTATCTCCTAACTGTAGTACAAGTAGCCACAAAGACAATAAGAGCAAGAACACTACCACCAGCAACAACTAGGGTTCTGTTCAAAAATTGGGTGAGGCACTCAAACCTGACATGAACCCGACCCTTCTGCCCCACCACATGATCGTCTAGAAGATTCGTTGATGGGTCATATGGCAAAAATCTCAATCGTTGGAGATCTAACCTTCCATGCAGTGTAAGTTATAGATACAAAGGACCGTGTGAAGCAATTCTCTCCCACTTCCCTATGGACGGGATGGGATCGGATCTGTGAGATATTTCCTGTAATCTTTTGTTCTGCTTTTCTTCTCCCCAGTTCAATGTAGGGCATTGATTTGTCTAGAAAAATTTCTTCTCCAGCGCATTGTGGCAAGGGACATCCAAACATGTCCTAAAACCTTTTGGTGAAAACTTATGTGTTGATGTCTGTTTCTAATGCTGTAGTTGGATTTGGTTTTATTACACTTATTAGATATTTCCTGCCCTTTCTTTCCGTTTGCAGTGAGGCTCACAATCTGAAGCAGGAAACAGTACTAGAACAGTATGTGGCGGTAAGATATGCATGGTTTAAGCATTTTTCCTCTGTTATCATTTCTAAATAGTTCAATAGAGATGAAACAGCCACCTCTTTCACGCTGATATCAAAGTATGATCATTCATTAGTATATTGTATGTGCATTTAGAGCAGCGATTTTCATTTTGGGCAGGTAAAAGATCGGACATCCAACTACAACACTTACAATGCCGGATCGCACGTGATGGAATACGGGAGCAAAGACATTAAAGCCGAGAAGCTGTATTTATATCAAGGTTTCAACCCAGCCAATGCAAACATAACTCAGAATACACTTCACCGCTACACTCACACAGAAGCCATCAATCAAAGAGATGCTGATCTGCTCTTCTTGTGGCATAGGGTTAGTATCGATCTCTGGCCTTCCAAAGCTTGTAGATTTGGGTGGGACTAAACCCATGTACCCTAGGAGACTTTGATGTCTTAAGTAACGATCTCTAAAGATGAGTTCATCACATTGTAGTTAACAGCAATTATTATACATAATTACTGCCGAGCTTTGCTTAGCCCACATGCGTGTGCAATAAAGCTCCTGTACATGCCACATATGTGCCAGCATGGCACGATAGTTCCGAGATCCAATCCATCCATCAGAATGGCACCACTTTATTGATGCCCTAGCGCAAGAATCAGGTTGATGCATAACAAACGTATGATTTTTTTAATAACTGATCCACGTGTTTCCAATATTGGGGCCCATGTGCTGATAGGAACAGATTTCATTTTTGGGAATACCTGTACAAGGTTGAATCAACCTGATGGATGGATAGATCTCACACACGTGCCATGTACACGAGCTTTATTGCACAAGCGTGTGCACTTAGCAAAGATCATTACTATCAGGTAAAATAAGATGAGCTAGTTTTCAGGCATCTACAAACACGGCCTTAGACTTGTTAGAGCTATCTACTTATCTTTGTTCCTTTTGGCGGCATCTTTATCATTTTCGGCAACAGTTTGAATCTATATTGTAAAGTTCAAGCAGCGAGGCTTTTTTAGGGGGGAGTGTCTTGACCCATTGCATTTCACAACTGAGGCTCATGCTATCTGCAACTTCTCACAGTTTCTCATGTTTCCTACATTCCAGTACAAACAATCAAATGATGGGTCTGAAAAGAAGATGGAAATTCTCAAGGAGATTGCAGAGATCACAACACACAGAATGCATCTTGACAGCAGTGTGGAGCTTATCGGAAAGCTTCTCTTTGGATTGGAAAGAGGTCCTTCCATCCTTGGAAAAGTAAGACCATCTACTCAGGCGCTTGTCGATGACTGGGGTTGCCTCAAGGACATGGTAATAAAAAATCATTTCTTCTCAGTACAGTTTCTAATAATAGTGTGGTTTAGTTTGCTGCCTGGAAAAGAGGCAAATTGGCCTAAACCATTCCTTTTGAACTAACCACTAGCTTCATAAAATGTGAAAATACCCTGAATTAGGGACAGAGCAATGGTCTACCTGCAAGTGGAAGTAGTAGCTACCCTGCTACCACTACATGTCATTTCATGAAATCTGGCCCCGTTCATTAGGTTGGCCGAATACGTAATACTTGAATGTGGGTCATTCATCAGGCCCGTGGGATAAGTGGACCACCATGTTTTCTGGATGCAGCCTGAATTTACCTAAACATTTGCATTGACATGTGGGGGAAGGGTAGGGTCTGGATGTTCACTTCTGTTGCAGCAATGGTGAAGGGTAGTAATTTTGAGTGCCTCTTAGTTTAAAGATGATGGCCTGAATGTCTTCTGTCACTGCACTTTGATCCATTTTGTTATTCTCAGGAAAATATAAAAGGGTAGTCAGTGTCCACTGAGCAATCACGTGTCCCATCTGAGCCGCTGGATACATGATTGCTTAATTTGTATGGGTTGTTTTGCATTCCATGATCTTCACATGAATTGTGGCCGCCCCGTGAATTCAATTTACTCAGATTGGTGTGGCGCTTGATAAGTTCGTTACTGGTGCCTGTCGCACCTTAGAAGAGCATATTTTCTCTTTATCTAAATGGCTTATCTGAACTATGAAGTTTTGATCACAGGTTCAAGTGTTCGAGACTCATTGTGGGTCACTTACACAATATGGCATGAAGCATATGCGAGCTTTTGCGAACATCTGCAACGGAGGAATCTCCAAGGATGCAATGGAGGTGGCTTCAATGGGTGCATGCAGCAGCTACAATCCAGGGACTTGGAGCGCATCAACCCGAGGTTACAGTGCTTGATCCTAGTTAGAGCTGCTTGTTTTAGCCTTTGTAAGTAGTCTCTTTTAGTAAGCTAGGGTAAGCAAGTTCATATCATGTTGCGGGTAGATGTGAATGTACTAGCATGTTCTCCATGGAATGCATCAGTCCATCTCATGCATGCAAATTAGCTTGATATGCTTCTATTTGGTAGGTTAGGTTCCATCATAATCCCAAAATCAGATATAATGAATTATCTAAATCTATGGATGGTTAAGGTATATTGTCAAGCGGGCCCACAATTTGGCTAGTTGGGGTCACATATGCTTTTGTATACTTTGAAATGCTTGTGATGACCTTATAACAGTCTGCATAACAGCCACATCTGATCAGGTGTGAATGGGCCTGACTAGGCCATTCAGTTTTAGGCCTCCATAACAGCCACAAGCTGCCTTACAAAAATAGTACTGATAGTAGGTTCAAAATGCCCGGTCAACGGCAAATGGACCGACTTCGATTTTTTTTTTTTTTTTTTGCTTTATTTATTTATTTATTCAGCTGAAAGGTAAGAGCACACCACTTATAATTTTATTGATAATGAGAAGAAATCATGGATGTTAGTCGGAGACAGGTCCACCCATGGATGATTGGACATTCCAGTTGCTGCAATTTCCACAACAATGGAAGAAGAGCGCACTGACCCATAGCTGATGTGAATGCTAACTAGCCCAAATGCAACTATTTCCTGACAAGGTTTCATATAGTTAGCCCACTTTGAAAATAGTGGTTGCAAATTAACATCTTATTCAGGAGAATGTCCTGATTTAGAGCGGGTCGTGGACACTTCCAGGGAAAAGATGGGCTAGAGAAGGCCCAATCAGAGGCGGAACTGATCAGGACCGTCAGAACCCTAAAACGGTCTTATCTCGCAAACCGGAATGAGTTTTTCTACATATCATAATGATTTTGGGGTAGGAGAAGCTACTTTAGCTAATCAACCCCTCTATGCAGTTTGTCCATGCCGGATTTGCGAGATTCCATCAGATCGACGGTCAAAAGTCCATTTTATTTTCGTTTTTACTATTTACTATAAATAGTAAGTTTTAGCTAGCATATAACTTTTAATCCTTTTGGGTTGTAGGAGTAGTGACCAACATGAAAAGGGGAGTTGAGTCGTGCCCAACATGAAAAAGGCTTAGAAAAGTTAGGAGAACAATGTGGTTTGGCTAAATTGGACACTTATTATTTTTGGCTGAAAACCATGAAGTCTAGGTGTAGTTTAACAAAGTGCTTCCGTGCACTTCCATTCCGAAGCACGAGTGAAACGACTTGAACAGCTGTATCTTGTGCTGTTTAGTCATTGCATATAAATAATACGTTTACCTATAAAAGTCACATTTTTAGGGAGTTTCAGTCTAAAACTTCATCCTAGGTTTGAGCTCATTATTTAAAGGATTTGGTTCGTTTTTATTTATCTATTAATTTATTTTGAATTTATTAGAAATTATTCCTATTTTTATAACCTCATGGATTCGAGGAATCTTTGTGAGGAGTCCAAAGAGCTCCATGAATTCGTAGTAGTTATTACCTGAGGAAGACGGTGATCGACCTCATCACATCCTCCTGCATCACGTCCGTGGTACAATATTGGTCATCCCAACGGGTTGCTGTGATATCTTTAGATATAGCCTGTAAACTCATCAGTGTGGTCCATGTAATCGATTGTCTGAGATC